>JAUKPP010255795.1:0-12257 GCA_032273245.1 Phyllaplysia taylori
GTTAGGCTCTTCGCCTTGCATGTGGAAGACCCCCGGTTCGATCCCCGATCGCGGACGATCTGGGTTTTTTTCTGCTGAGATTTTTCCCCTCTCAGTCCGGTTTGGCCCTGACCGACAGTGGTGTAACGTAAAACTGCCTGGTAACCCAAACCAAAAGGAAATGACCTGATTTTATGGCCCAGTATTTTGATGCAGAAAAGCAATAGCAAACTCGATTGAAGTCACACATATTGTACTGAAACAACCAAGTTTTATTTCCTTTCTTACATGTGCTCAATGCTGCCACCACCAGCATGTTGTCAGCCATCAGCTTGTTAGACTGAATGGTCTCCCTTGTATCAGTTATGAAATCAAATGGCTGCCTATCACACGGAGGACAGGAGTTCGATTTCATTTGTGGACGATCTGTGTTTTTTCTGCTGGGATTTATCAGGGTTTGGTCCTGACAGGCAGGGTTGAGGTAGCCTGTCTCTAAAATGACCTATCAGTGTTGCAAGGGACGTAAAACTGGTAACCAAACCAAGATTGTCATGTTTGATTGGTGTAATAAAATGTCTTATACCCAGTTTGTTTGATCCCCAGAACATTGCTGGCAGAGAGTACACAAATATCAAGTACGCAACTGGCCTAGTGGAGGCTGCTAAACGTGCGCAAGCTGCGGGTGGAGTTCCTCCCCCTGTTCCTCCACTGCCCAATCAGGGTGCGAGGCGGAGGGAAGTCAGGTGAGGAAAACTGATGTCATGCATGAGTGTGAGTTTTATTGTGAGTGTGAGCAAGTGAGTGTTTGCTTGTGTGTGTTTGCTTGTGTGTGTGTGTGTGTGTGTGTGTGTTCCTCCCTCTCTGCCCCCACTGCCTAATCAGGGCACACAGCAAGGGAAATGAGTGGCTGGCAGGCGCTGTGGTGTGGTCTGCTCCTCCTACTTCTTTCTATTTTTTTTACTCTTATCCGTATCTATTTCCTGGTGCTTAAATGGCCTTACAGTGTCATTTGTGTCATAAAACCTTAACGAAACAAATTACAAGGGAAGTCAGGTGAGGCAAGCTGACGTTGAGTGTGTGTGTGTGTGAATGTGTGAATGTGTGTGTGAGCTAGTTGGTGCTTGTTTCTGCATGAGTGAGTGTTTTTTGTGTCTACCTTAGTGGGTTTTTTTTTTTTTTTTCAAGGGTGATTGAGTGCTTGTGTTTGAACAAGTCCCCCTCAGGGCCTGACAAGCAGGGTCGAAGTAGCTTGGCTATTGAATGCCTGTACAGAGATGTAAGGGACATAAAACTGGCAACCAAACCAAACTCCCCGTCTCTTGACCCGCCTCCCCTCTAATATTTTTTCTGTGCTTTTGTATACATCCAGACCTCCTCCGGAAGACCCATCCATGCAGTATCAGAACATCAACGCTGTGGACATCTCATGATTGTAGTCTGACAACACACGTCATCATCATCGCGTTGATCTGCGCACAGGACACGCCACAGATTGACCCACAGATGCCACATGGTACAGGACAAACGCAGATGTCGGCATGTTCAAACAGGCGTTTTGTGCAATGTCAAGAAATGTACTATGTAGGCCTAAATATTTTTCTGTGGTCGGAGTGTCAGTTTCGTGCGATGTTAAAATGTATTCTGAAAACAATTTTTCCTGTGGTTGGAACGGCAGTGTTTTGTTTGAAAGCCATGAATGTTGATGTTGTCTTGTTTGGATTTGTACCAAGAGATCGTTCTTTGTTAGGAGAATTAAACCCAAAATTTTGGGTAAATTGAATTCATAGAAAATCCAAGATTTAAACTGCTTATATTATAGGTAGTTTTTTTTCTCTCTTCTTTTTTAGAATGAAAAATTTGATAATAAAAGATATTTTTTTAAAATATTTTTTTTTTTAGTTTCATGATGAATATCAGTATTGACATTGATGTCGTGGTAAAGCAATCAAGAATGAAATCGTGATTGTCATTTAGAATGCTTTTTTTTACGAGGATCTGCATAGGTGGGCACAGCTCGCATTTCATTATCTTTGTGGGTGTACAGTTGCGGTTGCAGGATGAGTGTGGAAGAACAGTAATGAAAGAGCGATATGTGTAAGTGTATTGACAACATGTGTGAGTATGCATTTATTTGTATATGTGTAAATATAGTGATTGATAGGCCTATATGGTGTGTGTGTTGTGTGTGTGTGTGTCTGTCTGTCTGAATGTAGCGACAATAATTAACGTGCAGAGTGTATATTTTTTTGTGTTTGTTTGTATGTACCTGTATGCATAAATCAATGTATTAATCAGGGATGGTCATCCTACCAATTTTTCCTGAGTTCGTAATTTCTTTAAGCCCCAAGAAAAAAAAATTGAAGATTCTCCTCACTTTTATTATAATTTGATACCCAGAGGGAGAAATTTCTGATCAAAGTGTGATGGCTGAGACATTTTTTTACTGAAGACCTGTGGTCATCCTTGATAAGTTGTTGATCGAGATCTGGTCTGTGTGTCATCTCATTAACATGTTCATGAGCACGGCATGATTTGCTCTCATCACCAGAGTCTCCGGTGCGATAGTTAGGCTCTTCCCCAATCATGCAGAGGATCGGGGTTCAAGGCCTGTTTTTTAAACACATTTTGTTTCAGGATATGATATGCGCTGACAGTGTTACAAGGATCATTGAATTTTAACCAAAAACATTTCATTCTCGTCATATGAAGTATAGGTTGATTCAAGATGAATGACCCGATTTTATGGCTTAATATTTTGAAAAAAATAATCAATAGAAAAATCAAGCTAAATCACAAGTATTGTACTCACAACCAATTTTAATTTCCTAACTTACAAGTGTTCAATGCGATCACCACCAGCAGCACAGGCAAAATTCATTCTATTCAGAGAATTCATCCCAGATATGCTTACATGGCAGGGATTAATTCTGTCGATTTGACGTTGCCGGTGCTGTTGCTGGTAGCCATATATTGAACACTTGTAAGACGGAAAATAAAACTTGGTGTTGTGTAGAATACTTGATTGTCCATATCAAAATACTTCACCTTGAAATCAGGTAATTCATTTGGAATCATCCTACGTGTGTTTGGTTTTCTTTTTTATGTCCAATGGAAGTATTACATGATGGGTCTACTTGATGAATGAATAGCAAGTCTTTGATGTTTGTTACAAGTTCTATACATTTCATGCATGCATGTACACATACTTGACATATACTTTAAACATATACTTCACGTGCATTTCATATTTCATACACATTGCTGCAAGAATATTTAGATTGATATAGTTTGTGCATTTTATGACTGGTTCAATTGTTGTCTGAGACCCTCTGTTTGCCGACCCTCTGTTTGCCGCAGAGATGGATATATTCCAAGTTGATAGATACAACGCCTTTATGCCTTCCACGTTGTAGTGTGAGAGTTTTGATGTTATTATTGTCTCTCATGCGGGTGCAGTAGATGATGTGAGTGTTCTATAGATTATTGTAAATTGATTATGTGCTCACTCAACTGGCGCTGTGGTGTAATGTTTAAGCTCTTCGCCTATCATACAGAAGACCTGAGATCCATCCTGGCCACAAGGGATCTGGGTTTTGTCTGCTGGGATTTTTTCCCTGTCAGCCTGGGTTGGTCCTGACAGGACGGTTCAAAGTAGCCTGCCTCTTAAATGACCTGACAGTGTTGCAGGGGACATAAAACTGGTAACCAAACCAAGTCAGATGATGTGATTTTTCTATAGAGTATTGTAAATGGATTATGTGGCGGATGGCTCACATTTCTGTGGACACTGAGCTCAACGGCGAGGGCAGCACGTTTGATGTGCAAGTTGGTAGAAAAAAAATAAAAATTTTTGTGCAGCTGAGTACTTGTTGCGGTTAACAGCATTAATATTAGAACTGTGACTGAGAAATGAGGTGCCCGTCTGTGAACGGGGAGGCCCTTAGGTTGGAAACCTTGGTTGATGCGACTAGAATGCAATGTTACTGCTTTCTGACTCTCTGCCCTCTTCAAATGCACATTGCATACAATTAGTCAGTGCACCTGCTCCTTCTCGTTTAATGACCTGCCAGCTTTCTACAGACTGAAATCAGAAAAAATGTGTGCGGGAATCACCTCTATCCATGATGGAACTCTGGGCTGCCTAAAGAAACTGAAAAGATAGGATACACATAGATTCTAGGCCTATATTCACATTACAAATTAATAAAGTAGGGGACATGAACTCACCAAACTATATGTCTTGCAACCGGTCCAAATGAGTTATAAGTCACATTTTGGCCATGTAGAGCTATTGGTATCACCTGCAAACTTGTTTCTTCCCCTTTCAAATGATGAAAAATTATCTCGCAAGTTCATTTAGTATCTTGCAAGTTCAGTTTGTAAGTATCCCGCAAGTTCAGTTAGGCACAGAGACATGACTGTTTTAAGTTGCCCAAACAGACACCCTCGTGAAAACAGAAAAAGGGAGAATAAGCACTTTTGTAGTTCGACAATGTGTTCTTGGTAATTGTGATATAGCAAAGATTTTTGTCAATTTTAAGGTAGGAAATGGCCTAATTTCCCCATGTATCTATAATCCAAAGATTCAGATCAAGAAATAGTCTCGGAAACTGCAATAGAAAAAAATCCTCTGATCCCCCATCCAACTCCACTTTAGGATCAGCGATTTAGGACTCATGGGGACAAAACGCAAGGCACGTATAGTATACACTAAAATAATGATGAATTCTTCTCTTTTCACTAGATGTTTTTCATTCACTCATTGCATTTATATAAGAAGGAAAATAATTTCTCTTCTCTTCTTTCGCTCAGCAAATTACGAAAGTTTACTGAATTCTGTAGTTTCCTAATAAAATGAGGAAGGTTGGCAGGTCTGCATTCACTACATTTCTCACTGGCACATCTACTTTGTCTTTGCAGTTTTACTTCTGTTAATTCTTTTTTCTGTTTTTTATTTCTTACATTTTTCTGAAAACTCATCTAATGATACATAAAGGTTTTCTTACAGTATGTTCAATTTTGTATTTCATAACCAAATTGAAGAAACAGTTGATGTATTATTTCAATGATCATTCATAGTGTTATAAATACAATGCAATAATTAGTTTTTCTTTGTTGATTTTTCTGCTTATTATTCTCTTTATTGTATGATAAGGCACTGCTGTGTCTGGAAAATTAATGTAAGTCTATAAGAAATATTATTGTAAAACACAGTCTAGCAGTTTTGATTTTCACCCTTTGTTGACGGGTTCATGTTGATGTAATAATTGTAGATTTGATTGCAAAATGTAAGTATTGATGGAAGGCTCATCTATATCAGTCATGGTGTACATTTTCTGACTTTATCATGTAGCTGTTCATACTTTTACTAATACTATTTATCAGTGTGAAAACTCTGCCACTGCTATCATGTAGTTGATCACACTTCTTGTCTGGATGTTACATAGCATTGGAGTGTGGACATGGGGTACAGTCAAAACTCAACAAAAGATGATATACCTTACCTACTTTTTTGGATGTATAATTCAAATTTTATACTTTTTATCAATCTCAAGTAAAGTATTTTCCCTCCACATTACTACAGTTGCCCTCTAGCGTGTTCATACTTTTGACATTGAGAAGCAAAATTTGATAGCATAATATTTTGGACTGCAGTTAGTCTGATATCGATCAGTTTATTCATTGTAGGGGTATCTATTTAAAAGGATAGACAATGCATTTTACTCTGTCACTTTGAGGCTAGGGATATTGTCCATTTGATCCCTGTATTGCTGGGGACCATTTTCAGCTAAGACACAAACAGAATTTCCAGTAAAAGGGTTATGGATTCATGACATCAAAACTTAAAGAGTAAATCATAAAAAAATAACTACGAAAAAAAGAAAGAATTGGACGCTCTTCTATCAGCAGCCTGTGGTATATTTTGATTGTAGAAAGAGGACACAAGGCTAACCATAGCCTAATACATTTCAGCTTGTCTCAGTGCTGCGGAGAGGAAAGTTTTTTTTTTTCTTTTCCTCTACATGGGGGCAATTGGTCAACTTTGAAAAGATTGGAAGACAAAAATTTATAAGTTATAGAGTGCTTTATAAAGCTGGTTACGTTGCAAGAGAGATCTATGTCTGTGGTGTAACGGTCAGGGTCTTCACCTATCATGCAGAATATATCAGTTTTATTTTCACATTCTGCCTCTTTCTGCTGGGATCCATCGCTCTAAACCCATATTGATCTCGACAGGCAGGGTCGAAGTTACCCATCTCTGAAATAACACTGCACTGTGTCAAGGGACGTAAAATTAAAAATCCAACCAAATCGTTGCAAGAGAGGTGTCATAATAGTCATATATATTGAGATTTGACTGTACCTAGTATGTCATTTGACTTCAGTTTTGCCATTTTGTTGTTTTGTCACCAGATTTGAAAAAAATGTCTAAAATTGAGTTGCGTCTTCCTCATAAGTTGCACTGAATTATCAGTGGTGCCAATTTTCCGGATGAATCCTGAAATTTGGATTTCTGAACCAACCATGTGTCCATATGAAGTGCTGAGGTGTAATTGTTAGGCTCTTTGCCTGTCATGCGGAAGATCTGAGTTCGATCCCTCGTGCCAATGATCTGGGTTTTTTTCTGCTGGGATTTTTTCCTCTCAGCCTAGATAGGCCCTGACAGGCAGGGTTGAGTAGCCTGTCTCTTAAATGACGTTACAGTGTTCCAAGGGACGTAAAAATAGTAGTCACAGCATTTTAGCTGCTTATTGGCCGGGGAGTTAACTGGATTTCAGGATTTTTTCAGGAACAGTTGGCTTCTCTGGTACTTGCGTTTCCTGTCACAATAATGAATATTCTTTCCCATTATAGAAGTGCACATGTTTTTGTGTATGTATATATATTGAGATATCTCTCTCTATATATGCCTCAATGTAAGTATTTGCCATACATGTTGTATAAATATGTTCGTGTGAAAAACTTGTAGATCAGTTTTTGGTTGGTTTTTGTTTTTTGTTTCGTCTGAAATGTATAAATGTAACAAAAAGTTTTGTTTCATTAGTCATAAGGGTTTTGATTTGACAAGATGATTTAGTTAGGGCAATACATTGGATCCTTGCCCGGTTTTTGCCATATCTGCATAGCGTTAAGTTTGACTTAGTTGGGTTAATAGATTTGATCTTTGCCCAGTCTTTTGCCATATCCGCACAGCGTTCAAAATGATTTAGTTGGAGCAATGCATTGGATCTTTGCCCGTTTTTTGCCATATTTGCTTAGAGTTATTGGTGAGATATTAAGGTTTTTCTTAGTAGCTTGCTGTACATGCTCAATGTTGTCATGCTGTTGAGAGTCTCGTCAGCCGGGAGGTACGCAGTGGGACGGCTTTAATGTTGACTTAGGGTTCCCTTCCAGTCCCTGTGCAAGGAAAGAATATGTCTGGACCAGTGCCTGTGGTGTAATGGTTAGGCTCTTCACCTATGATGCAGAGATCGGCAGTTCAAGGCCCACATCAGGCATTATTTTAGTTGAGTATCTCTGTCTCTCTTCTGGTATATAGTTCCTTCTCTGCAAGAGTTGGTCCTGAATGGCAGAGTTGAAATTGCTCGACTCCTAAATGGCCTTACAGTGTTGCAAGAGACATAGAACCAAAAAGAATCAATATTAAAGCTGGTAGTATCTCCCACTGGTGTCTTCTGGTGAAAAGACGGCTTGTGAACAACCAATTTTGTGCATTAATTGTCCTAGTGTCTTATGCCAATAACAACGTGTGCCGTAATTTTTTGCTCTACCAGGGTAATGAAAATATCAGTGCCACATTCACATTATATTAAAAATAATTTTTTAGGCGACATCTCAATGGACCATTTGGTAGATCACAATTGCCCTTGTAGATTGGAGCCCATAGACTATTCAAACTGGTTTGCAAAAAATCCTTCTTCTTGTTCCTCGTTCTCAATGGAAAAAAAAATCCGAAAATCAAAGCAGTATTTAAAAAATGAATTATCTTGCAAGCACACGCTGACTGGACTGCTGTGGATGACTGAGATATGTAGCCATACAGAATCAATCAGCTTGCGTCCATACTGACATTCATAGACCTATTAGAGAAGCATTCACAAAATGAATAGTCATGCAAGCTGAACTGAATAATTCACAGAATAAATATATTATCATCCATTGGCTAGTACAGATTAATATATTTTTTAACGGATTGAGGCGCCAAAAAATGTAGGCCTATTTAATTTTTGTTGATGATTTTGTGTAGGTAAACTTTTAGTCAATGTTCTTGGAGTTTGATGTATTTTTTCCAGAGTGCGCATAGTTGTCACCAAAGAATTCTTGTCTAGAGCGATTAAGACTCTTATATTTCGTGGGGCGCTTGTTGTTTCATAAATCTGTGTGCTTGTGTGTATGAGTATATGCTGTATGTGTGTATGAGTACATGTTGTATGTGTGTGTGTGGTCACTGGCAAATGTATTATTTTTCGAGGCTGGCTCTGGGTGTTCTGGAGTGAAGCCTTTCGGTCCATATGTTGTTATATATATATATACACACAACTCATGTTATGCTGCTTCAAGTTCAGGTACTCGTGTATAATAAAAGAAGAGATGAATGTGCATGAATTGACTATGTATTATGTTATTGCTTTGTTCTTATGATGATAAGATACTGTATATACTCGTGCATAAGACAACTCCTAGATAAGATGGGAGTTGACTTTCTCCCTCCAAAGCACCGCTATTTCTTATGTCGCATGTATAAGATGGGGTATTACCTCTGGTAGAAGAAAAATCATTGTTAAAAAATGAAACAGAGCGGGTATTGAAATCTAGGGTTGATATGGAAAATTATGTCATCAGCAGAAGAAGAATGAGGCTTTGTAACTTGTCTTCTGTCATCATTACACAACAGCGTAGGCATGTGATTCGTGGATTTGGAAAATAAAATGGGATCACTGGTGTTTCCTTGCAGAGGCGTAGCACCCATCAATATAAACCTAGCCTACCATTACCATTCATGAATATATACAATGTATAGTGAGGTTAATTTTCTCTTAATTTTTTAGCCATCGTATATTGATTGAGGATTCAGGAATATCGTATGGGAAAAAGTCTTTGTCTTATACATGAGTATATACGGTAAGTTTTTTTAAGCACTATTGTTCCGCCAATTCGGAAGGGTGGGGTGAAAGAATGAAATCAAGGAAAATATTCTCATCCGGAGTGACTCATGTAACTTTTGTGTATGTTTTGTTGAAAATGTCTTCAACTCTTATTTTCTATAACTTTCTGTGAGTTTGTCTGAGGAGAATTTTTTTCTCCTGCTTTTCTATAATAGTTGGTCAGAAGCGAAATTTTTGTCCTGTTTTTCTATTATAATCTATCAGAACAAAAAGTTTTTCCTCTATTTTCTATAACAGTCTGTCAGAAGAGAAATCTTTGTCCTGTTTTTCTTTTATAATCTATCAGAACAAAATGTTTTCTACTGTTTTCGGTGATGTCTATCAGAAGAGAAATGTTTTGTCCTGTTTTTCTATAACAGTCAGTCAGAGGAGAAATTTTGCTTCTGTTTTTATATACTAGTCTGTCAGAAGAGAAAGTTTTCTTCTGTTTTTCTATAATTATAATAGCAATTGTCTATTAGAAGATAATTTTTTTTCTTCTGTATTGATTTGCTGATTTTTACTTTTCAATCTAGTTTCAGTTCTTGATTTGTTTATTGGAGGGAAAACATTTGTGTCACATTAGTTAATTTGTATGATAAGAGGAATGATAAAAAAGTTTTTTATTGAGTTTAATGCAATCAGGGGACATCAACATCTTATCATATTTCCAATCCCAGAGATATATTTTACATTTATCGGAAAAATGAGAAATCAGTCCGTACCTACGGAACTAAGAGAAGGTCACCAGGGCAAAACGGGAAGCAACATGGGATTTTCAGTTGGAAATTCTTCGGGTTTTTAATATAGAGATTTTGTGTATGTTCCGATGGTAAAACTATAACCATTTCTACGTGATCTGGTCTTTCTAGAATTAAAGAAAGTTAAAGCTGTTGTACAACACTAAACTTGGCGGGTCTAGTTTTTTAAACTAATTTCCAAAAAAGGTAAAGTTCTTGACTTTAGAGCATGGTATTTCAGAAACAGTTGGCCTTCGCTTTAGATCATGAAAATTTCAGAATCAGTCAACCCATGTTCTGGCAGAAAATCTCTTGCTACCACCGAAATGGGAAAAGCCTGCCTTACCTGTTCTTAAAATTTGGGGATATCATTTATTTGGTAATACTAAGACTGTCCTACCTAGCATAAGCCGTGTCACAATGGTTTTACAAAAAATTCTGATCAAGTAATTTTGTTTGTAGCATTATATTCTTGTGCCTATTTTCGTCCCTAAAAACATTCTCCTTTAATGAGAATCCTCTATTTACTTTTACTTTTGTACTCTAATTACTAAGTTTGAAATTTCTCTTGGGTTGTATGTGATAGTTGGCATCAGACTAGATTTGGTCAGCTTAAGAGGAGCAATGTGATAAAAAGCTTTCAGTCGATATTTTGATGTCATTATTAGTTTGATTGCTAGAGATATATTATCCAAGTTCAAATGTCACGCAACCATTTTAATTGAGTATTAAGTAGTTTTTTGGCCATACAAGGCTCAAGGTGATACAGTATCACATCACAATCATACTGAAAAAATTATCTTGTGAGCTCAGTCAGGCATAGGGATTTGACTGCTTATAGATGCCCAACTCCACATCCAAGCGAAAACTGAAAAGAGAAGAAGGTTCTTGGCAGTTGTTAAAGCAAATGTGTGTGCATTTTTAAGACACAAAAAGACAAAGTTTCTCAATGTACATGTATCTATAATATTTAAACAATTTATGAGGAAAACAGATTAAGCTACTTCAAGGGAAACATCTTCAACCACTGATCCGAGCTCTCTTTTTTCTTTTTTTGCCACTGAGCACTCAACTTGACTTTATGAGGCTTTTTCTCTTTTTTAACTTGCATCAAAGACTTAAGATCATTTAGAAAGATTTAATGTCAATGTGACTGGAAAATGTTAATTCTGTAAATTTTCTCTTTCATGCATGTATAAATTAACATAAAATTACATATTTGAAATGGTGGAACACAAGTGGTCTAACTTGAGGCCAGGTGCTCATTGCTTTTTAAAACTATTTTTTCTCATTATAGACAGTGAAATAATTCATGATGAATTTTCTTTTTCTCTTGTGAAAGAAGTTGGAATTTAGGGAAATGGCTTTGTCCTTTGAGGGCAAATTTCACTCTCCCTCCGGCGTCTGTGATGTTATGGTCTAGGCTCTTCACCTATGTGGAAAACCCGAGGGGAATAGTAATTGATTGCTCATTTTCAATTTCTATTTTGGATTGAAGCATATCAAAGACAAGGCTTTGTACAACTGTTCTGTTGAAGAGATTCTGCCATCTCCTTTTGCCTCATTCACATCATGAAACCCCCTCGGACCCAGGGGGTCGGAATAGTCTGACTTGGAATTGTATGGAATTTGTTGGCCGGCCTTGAAGTATGAGAATGAGTCTTTCATTACAAAAAGCACTATCCGAAAATTATATATTGTTATTATACATATACTCTTCAAAAAAGGAAATGCATTATATCTAGACCTGAACATTTTGGGTGTCATAACAGACTATGAAAAGGAATCGTTTGCATGGATTTCTTCCATTTCCAGGAGCTCAATTCTTCATCAGTAAAATGTTGTCGGTAAAATCCAAATAAATATTGGGTGTGTTTGTTCATTTATAATTTAAATTGTCGCCATTTTAGTAAGATGAATGTAATTTCATTCAATGCATTTATTTTTTTGAAGAGTATATTATTTTTTTGCTTTCTTTCTATTACAGCTTATATTTTATTTTATTAACCTAGGCCTACGTAATGATAAATATTGAAATTGTTACAAAACTAGCACAATAAAGGTCGCACCTTGATCACTTGATTTGGCCTTATGATTTTTTTGTGTGATACTTATGTGTTGCAGAGATAGGCTGAAAATTCATGGGTCCTATCTCTTAAATGACCTTACAGTGTTGCATGTTACTATTACGTTAAACAAAAAACAAACTTTTCTCTTTCGCGATATAAAAACGTTCGAAAGCTTCGGAGATCGTTCTTTCTCCCAATCTCTCCCGCTTTTTACCTGCACATCTCCTCAGCATCCTCTACTCTTTTTTATCACACCCCCCCCCCCCCCCAGTTCCCCCCTTCCCCCTCTCTCTCTCTCCGTCTCATTTATTGCTTCTCTCATT
>JAUKPP010255806.1:0-12253 GCA_032273245.1 Phyllaplysia taylori
TAAAACGCATAGAGCCTGCTTTCAAGCGGGGATATGCGCTATATAAATGCAGTCATTATTATTATTATTATTATTATTACTATTATTATTATTATTAGTAGTAGTAGTAGTAGTAGTAGTAGTAGTAGTAGTAGTAGTAGCAGTATTGTTATTATTATTATTATTATTACAAGTAGAGAACCCGTCTTCGTACGGGCGTCACTCTTTTTTCACCACTTAGTATCTTCGCTTCATTCTTTTTACCTTTCTCCATCCTCATCTTTTCACAAATTAAAGGCCTTTTTTTTTACTACTATCTGTTTATCTGTTTGGCGTAGGCCACCTTGCACTTTCCCTCATGATAAGCCTCTCAATGTGTCCCAAAATCCGTTTAAATCTGTTTAGAACAAAATACAATAGCAAAACAAAAAAACTATTAAAAAATTTTTTTTTTAAAAACCTGATGAAAAGAATCATTAAAAATCTATTAAGTCTGACTAAAAAAAATATTTAAAAAAAGGATGGAGGTGAGATTCGAACCCTGGGCCTTCCGATCAGTAGTCCGGTAATGCTAACCACTTGCCTAATGGCAACACCGCTGCTTGGGGAAAATTAATAGGCTCATTAATGTAGATCTAGATCTAGATTTTTAATAAGGCTTCGCTCAGCGACTCGTGCGAACAACGATAAGGTAGGAGCGAAAATTAGTATGTTCTGCTTGTTTACAAATTCATAGTTAAAGTGTTGATTAATTTCCAACGATCAATACAAATCTAGAATCAGATCTGGATCTAGATCTAGATCTCTATCTAAAGTATCCTAACTGTAGATCTAGCCGTAAAGCAAGAGGCAGAGGCTTTCTAGATCTAGATTCTAGATCTTGATCTCGATCCAATGGGGGGTGTTTGTTGTTTTTCTTCTTTGTGTAAAGGGACTAAACTTGTAAAAAATTAAATTTCTTGATGGTCTAGCCCTATAACTGTCCGATTGTGGTGCCGTGCACTGGAATGATGCATTACCCTACATAGAAAAATAAAGTGGTAATTTTTTATCCCCGATCCACACCTGTAGCGAAGCGCAAAAAAAGAAGCCCGAAAACGAAATAATTGTCTCCCTGAGGACTAAATTCGTTTTAAGAAAGGATCATTATTATTATTATTTTTATCATTATCAATATTATTATTATTATTATTATTATTATTATTATTATTATTATTATTAGCATTGTTATATTATTATTAGTAGTAGTAGTAGTAGTAGTAGTAGTATTGTTATTATTATTGTTATTATTATTATTATTATTATTATTATTATTATTATTATTATTATTATTATTTGTAGCAGTAGTAGTAGTAGTAGTATAATTATAGCTACAGTAGACTATGACTATAGCGGCACCCGCTACAGCGGGACCATACGGGAATCCCTCTTATTTTCTATGTAAAATCAAGTCACTGTGCTCGGGTTTAGCGGGGCAAGGAAAGGCCTAGACAGCGAGATCCGGGATAAAAAAAATCAAATTTAATCCAACTTCTGTGGGCAGGGAACGAGGGGGGGGGGGGGGGAAGGAGGGGGCATTAAGAGCACTAGATATAACTACCATTGACTTAACAGCGAAATCGCTGCTCTGTAAAAAACAAAAAACAAACTCTCTGCCTCGCTTTCTCAATTTTGAATATCACACTGCTGTGTTTTGCTTATGTTGTCGTTAGGGACTGAAATAACGGCGTCTCCCACTGCACGGGAGATAATGCTGTGGATTTTTAGAAAATGTTCGGCCATTCCCCTTTGTATTCCTACAGCAGGAACTCGCCTACGGCGGGATTTTCTTCTGGAACTAAAAGTCCCGCTATAGCAATGCTCTACTGCATTAATTACTATAATATCACATGTTGGATTGTTTGATTCTTTGGCGACGTCAAAATTATGACATGCGGCAATATGGCATGGAAAGTTACTGAATCACTTGATTCATTAATGGCTTCTGCTGTCATATGAACCGGAAGTCTCAGTCATGACAAGAAAATAAAGGGGTAAAGAGCATCTGCTGAGAAACACAGCACTCTCAACCAATGTGTACGTGAAATCATAAGGCGAAATGCTTTCATCAGGTCTATGAATAATGTAAGCAATAATACATGTGGGCTTCATGAAAAAAGACACACACTCCCAGCCATCTATCTATCCATCTATCTATCTATCTATCTATCTATCTATCTATCTATCTATCTATCTATCTATCTATCTCTCTATCTATCTATCGGTGTATCTATCTATCGATCTACATGTATCTATCGATGTATCTATCTATCTATCTATCTATCTATCTATCCATTCATCTATCTATCTATCTATCTCTCTATCTATCTATCTATCTATCGGTGTATCTATCTATCGATCTACATGTATCTATCGATGTATCTATCTATCTATCTATCTATCTATCTATCTATCCACAATATATTATCTATTTATCTATCTATCTATCTATCTATCTATCTATCTTTCTACCTATCTGTATGCACCTATCTGTCTATCCATCTATCTAGTTTGTTTTGTAGTAGGCCTACCTATATTATTTTTCAATATTCATAATAATATTTAATTTTCATGATCATCATTTTGTCAGTATTATGTTGTTGTTGATGTCCATCCGGGACATCATGTGGGTTATGCACCTTTCAAGTAGTCTTTACGACCTACAGAGCCATGGCCGTTAACTCTGTACCCCGGAGGCTAAAATAGCCAAAGAAGCTAACTCCTCTATAAACAACTAACTCCACACTCTGTACCCCGGAGGCTAAAATAGCCAAAGAAGCTAACGCCTCTATAAACAATTAACTCCACACTCTGTACCCCGGAGGCTAAAATAGCCAAAGAAGCTAACTCCTCTATAAACAATTAACTCCACACTCTGTACCCCGAAGGCTAAATTAGCCAAAGAAGCTGGCGCCTCTATAAACAACTAACTTAACACTTCGTACCCCGGGAGGCTAAAACAGCCAAAAAAGCTGACGCCTCTATAAACAACTAACTTCAAACTCTGTACTCCGGAAGGGGTTAGCCTTAAAATGTGCCCCTTCACAGTGCAAGAGGGCTATGCAGTCTCAAGACCTCTCCGTATCGAATTGTATCTAAGTACAGTAAATGGTGCCATGTCAAAGTTCTTATCTAGTATGAATAGGCTGTATAATAGTATTGTGCATCCCTCTATCTATCTATATCTATCCATCTATCTATATCCATATTTCTATGTATCATTATCTATCTTTATATATATACATCTATTTCTCGCCCTGTCTTTACCAACGCTGTGGTGTAATGGTTAGGTAGGCTCTTCGCCTGCCATGCGGAAGACCTCGGTTCGATCTCCGATCTCGGACGATCTGGGTTTTTTTCTGCTGGGATTTTTCCCTCTCAGTCCGGGTTGGCGATGACAGACAGGGTCGAAGTAGCCCGTCTCTTAATTGACCTTACAGTGTTGCAGGGGACGTAAAACTGGTAATCAAACGAAACTATACTATTATTGAGGTTCCCTCAATCTATCTATATCCATATGTCTATGTCTCATCATCTATCTTTATATTCATCTGTTTCTCGCCCTCTCTCTCTCTCTCTCTCTCTCTCTCTCTCTCTCTCTCTCTAATAAACCCTCACAAACCTTTTATTCTTCTTTTTTTGTTGCCTGTCAGCTCACTCATCCCTCTTGCACTCTCTTCTTTCTTTTTTTTCCTCTCCCCTGTCTCGCTTGCATCCTTTCTGTCTCTCAGCATCTCTCTCTCTCTCCTTCATACCCTTTCACTCTTCACCTCCATGCATTACTCACCCCATCTCTCGCATCATCTCTCTCTCTATCCCCCTCTCACCCTCTTCTTCATCCCACCCTATCTCTCTCACAGACTCTCCCTCTTTTTCTCTCTTGTTTCATCCCATCCTCTTCTTCCTCCCATCCTATCTCTCTCGCACTCCCCCCCCTCTCTTTCTCTCTCTCTCTCTCTCTTTCTTTCTCTCTCTCTCTTTCTCTCTCTCTCTCCTCAATCTTCCACATCTAACTCGTAACCCCTTCCACCCCCATCCCCTGTGTCCAACCCCACACCCAAAACCTCGCTGCCCCCACCCTTTTTCTCAGCTCTGACGCCCAACCTCACCCCAACACACACCCAACTCCTCTCCCATTGCGATCATCACCACCCCCGCCTCACATCTCTCTCCAATTGTCAAGCACCCCCCCCCCCACACACACACACATACAAACACACACACACACAAACACACACACACACACACACACACACACACACACAAACACATGTACACCACTCTCCCTCATCCTTTTTCCATTGAGATTACCCCACCCCACCCCCCTCCCTTTTCCATCTAGATTATCCCACCCCCACCCCCATCCTTTTTCCATTGTGGTTACCTCCCATCCTCTCCCCTCCTTCCCTCACCCATTATGATCTGTGACGGGAGTCAGTTGTATAAAGCCGCAGGCGAGCGCCGCGATCCATCCATCCATTCACCAAACTTGTGCTCGCCACTACACTGTTGTACATACTGCGAGGAGAGAGAGAGTTGGGTTGCTTTTCCCCACAACTACGGCTGACCACAAGCGACACGATAGATCTCGCCATTCTCCCGCCTACTCTGGGTGTTATCGTTGTGGTAGTAGTAGTTTACTAGTTGACATCAGCCTGCGCCTCGCCAGTCGGAAAAATCGGCAGCAGTTAAGTAGCAGCAGCAGCAGCAGCAGCAGCATCTTGGCTGTGTCTGCGTAGGAGTTGTTAAATAGACTAGAAAAGGAGGAGAAATAGTGTCTGCATTATCCTACATTTCTGGAACTTTCGCTACTGACGTGGGACAAGATATCGGAATTCGACGCCTGCGAGAAAGACTTTCACAAATTTTTTCACGCTTTGAAATATTATCACTGACTAAAAGATTTTCGCTTGACGTCGCAGTGCAGTGATATATTTTCTTTGTTAAAAAAATCGTTGTTACGTCGCAGAATATAAAGAGCAACTAACAAGGACCAGAGAAAAAACAACAACTAAAATTCGTCAAATTTAGTGGGGAAAAAGTTCATTTATTTAAAACAAAAGGACCTTTATAAAAACATCAGCTGAAGCCATAACTGACGAAGAAAGTCTGAGAAAAGGAAAACAAAGAAAAAAAGAAAGGAAGAAGAACATTTTAATAAAGAAACAAAAGACAACCAAAACCTTGAAAAAAAAACCCTAAATAAAAAAGGTTGAAGCTTTTCAAGAACAAAGAAGGGCAGCTAGAGTGAAAACAACAACAAACAACACCAGACATCCCAAGTGGAGAGAAGAGAAAAAAACGTTTGCCTCCACGAAAAATAACCACAACAACTCAACAAGTGAGTACAGTATAATAATACTCGTCTCCTTTCAAGCGCTGACCCTCGATCTACAAACCAGAACCGCACGTGTCTTCAAACGTCACTGTGACGTCATCATACTTTCTCCTTAGACTGAGAGTTTCATCGACAGACCAGTGTCCAGTTGCCAGTATGTCGTCCTCGCGTACCTCATCTATCACTGTCCAAGCTTCAGCGATGTTCTGCCTTCTGCTTCTTGTGGTTGCTGGCTCTTCGGCGGCGGTGAGTCTTGTTTGGTTTTGGTTTAGCGCCCCATGCAACTCTGTAAGGTCATTTACGAGGCGGGACCTCCGAATTTTACGTCCATCTCCGATAGGACGGGGGTCGGAGCCATGAAAACTCCGAAAACATCCCGGGGATCCTACCCGGATTCGAACCCGGGACCTTCCCATCTGTAGGCGGGCTCACTACCGCTCAGCCATCGACGCGGTGAGTCTACGGTTCAAATCTTTGCATTTCACATTTGACGTAACATACAATTTTCGGCACTTGCAACTTATTCATTTTTTTAAAAAAATAATGTTTAATATTATGTAGCCTTCCGATTTTTTTCTTTCCGTCATTTCTTTATTTCAGCCATTCATTGTTTATTTGTTTCATTATGTAGTATTTCTTTTCTTTACTTATTCCTTTATTTTTTCCTTATGTTTTCGCTTGATGGATCCATTAATCTGTATTTAATAATAGGGCCGTTTAAGAAGCTATGTGATTTATCTCTGAATAACAATGAATGTTGTGCCAGTCTACAGATGAGTTGGTCCCGAGTTCGAATCCGGGGATGTTCACCGGGATATTTTTCGAAATTTTCATGGCTCCGACCCCTGTCCTATCGGAAATTGACGTAAAATTCTGAAGTACCGACTCGTAATTGACCTTACAGTAATGCATGGGGCGTTAAACCAAAACGAAACCAAACCAAATTGATTAGTTCTTTGGTTTATTGGTTCGCTGGTTGGTTCGTTGCTTGTGTGGGTGAGTGGTTGGTTGGTTCGTTGAAAGTTACTTCTACAGAGGCATCAGTTTCTTTGGCTGTTTCAGCTAAATTAGTTGGATGGTTGGTTGGTTGGTTTGTTGGTTTATTGGTTGGATCTTTGGTTTGCTTGTGAGTTGGCTGGTGGTTGAGTGATTGGTTAGTTCGTTTAAAGTTACTGTAGAGGCACCGGTTTCTTTGGCTGTTTTAACGAAGTTGGTTAGTTGGTTGCTTAGTCACGGTTGGTTAGTTAGTGAGTACGAGGGTCACTACCCGTCGCGCCATCTGACGCTAAGGGCAGCAATAAAGGATCTCCATCTCTGTCTGTATGGGGCCATCCCTGCCAGTGTACTCCGGGAGTTGCTCCAGGATTTCATTTCCGCTTCCACTGTTCGTCGTCATGCTGTTTTTGGCCTGCCTCTTTTGCGGCGTCCCTTGGGTGTCCAATGAAGGGCAGTTTTGACAGTAGAGTCAGGTTCTCTTCTAAGGACATGCCCAATCCATCTCCATCTTCTTCTAGTCAGTATGCTGGTCATATCTTGTTGATTACACCTCTGTAGAAGTTCTTCATTCGAAATATTGTCTTGCCAAAAGATTCTGAGGATCTGACGTAATCTTTTTGTGTGGAAGGAAGACAACTTGGCAAGATCATGCGGCCTGTCTATCAAATGTAATATTTCTACAAACAGAGAACAGAGTTATGCATTTGTTTGGGTTTGATTACCAGTTTTAGGTCCCCTGCAACACTGTAAGGTCATTTAAGAGACGGGCTACTTCGACCCTGCCTGTCAGAGCCAACCCGGACTGAGATGAAAAAAATCCCAGCAGAAAAAACCCAAATCGTCCGCGATCGGGGATCGAACCGGGGTCTTCCACATGCAAGGCGAAGAGCCTAACTATTACACCACAGCGCCCGTTTATGCATTTGGGGACACGCCACTGCCAAGTGCAGTGATCTCATTAAGTAATTAAGTAATCCACTACCTACATTATTATTACAACTCTCTGACGTAAAATGGTCACGGTTAATGACTCCGGGGGTTGGATCATGTGTTCGGTTTTGGTTTAAGGCCTCATGCAGCACTGCCTCCGGATTTGACGTCCATCTCCGATAGGAGCATGTGTATATCAAATCTAATTGCTGTCCTGGTGCAGCGATTTAGAGTTCGCAAAGTTTTGTTTTCGTTAATTTACTTTGGTTACCAGTTTTACATCCCTTACAAAATTACCAGGTCATTAAAATTTAAGACACGGACTACTTCGACCCTGCGTGCCAGGGCAAATCAGGGCTGGAGGAGGGGGGGGGGTAAATCCCAGCAGAAAAAGGCATATTTTCTGCACGTGAGACCGAACTCAGGACTTCTGCATGTTAGGCGAAGAGCCTTACCATTACACCACAGACTCCGGTTCACAAAGTTTTCCGCAACAGGCTTAACCTTTCCATTATGCAGGACGTTTCGAATCATTGGGACTATTTCTTTACAACAGAGTTGTCCCTGACTCATATAAAACAGCGGATTTTCCCAAAACCGGGGACAGATCTCAATGCACTGCAATCAAAATTACCCTGGGTTTTAGCATAAATACGTAGTGTGGAACTTAATTATCGTTAGGGGCGAAGCGTGGCCCTTGAGTAAGAGCAAGCAAATTAAAAGTAGAAAGATGTCTATAAAGGGCAATTAGATACAATTTGATGCCAGTCAAAAGGGTAGGCAAGCAGAGCTTTCTTTGCTTGTTTGGACTCTACCCCCGTGATTATCGTTGCCCCTTCAAACAAATTTGAAAAATTGTCGTTCTATGTTGTATAAAGAAAAAGAAAATACGTATAAAATGTAAACACATACATTGTAGATTTTAAAAAGTGATAAGTAGCCTTCAAAATAAATACGAAAACAAAAAAATCACGTTGCATGAGTTTGCTCCAACTGTAAATGACGGGTTTCGGCTGTTATAACAACTTTAAACGTTAATTCTAGCTTTCCCCCTTGTATTTATACATTGATTTTTTAAAAATTATGCCAAATTTGTCCTGTTTTTAAGTTAAAAAACAAATTAAGTTTCCCATTTGCCCGTTGTCTTGTTTGCTACTTTTGTTCGCAAGGTCTCTGGAATTATTCATTATTAGGGGCGGGGTGGCGGGGGTAGGGGGGGGGGGAGTGTGTGGCCGAGAGGTAAAGCGCCCACAAGCAAATTAGGAGGTTCCTGGTTCGAGTCCTGGGAAATCCACTTCATCGGTCCGACTCCCGTCCGTTCGAAATTGCAATTCAGAGATCCTGCTTTTAGTTTTGTTACCAGTTTTACGTCCCTTGCAACACTCTCAGGTTATTTAAGACAAGGGCTACTTAGAATCTACCCGTCAGTGCCAACCCGGGCTGAAAGGGACAAATCCCAGCAAAAATCGAGATCGACCGCACATGGAATTGAACTCGGGTCTTCTGCGTGATGGGCGAATAGCCTAACCATTACACCACAGACGCCGATAGGGTTCCGCCTGTTATAAGGCCTGACAGTGTTGCAAAGGGCGTTAAACCTAAATCGACCATCGTCTCGCTAGTCGCCCCAAAATCCCACGCTCACATTTGAAGATCAGAACCCTAGGAGGTTCACCTGGATTGTTTCCTATCGGAATTGGACGGGAAATTCGGTTTGGTTGCGTTTGGTTAACAATTTTGCGTCCCCTGCAACACTGTAAGGTCATTTAAGAGACGGGCTACTTCGGTCCTGCCTGCCAGGGCCAACCCGGGCTGAGAGGGAAAAAATCCCAGCTGAAAAAAACCCAGATCGTCCGCGATCGGGGATCGAACCGGGGTCTTCCGCATGCAAGGCGAAGAGCCTAAAAATTACACCACAGCACCGGAAAATTCGGAGGTTGCGCCTCTTAAATGACCTTACACTGGCAAAGGGCGTTAAACCTGAATCGGCCATCAACTCGTTAGTCGTCCCAAAAGCCCGCATTAAGTTTGGAAGGTCAGAGAGGAATACAGAAACTTAACGTCATTAAATCCCTCTAGAGATAGTCTATGGCTCAGCGGGGGAAATGCCCACCTGGGAACGGGAATGCCCTTGAGTCGATGATAAGATTAAAATTTGAGTCCCGAGATGTCTTAACGAGTTTTAAATGCTTCTTCCCCTTGGTTGGATGGTTTCTCAATCGAAGATACTCACTCTTAATTGGTTTGGTTTGGTTACCAGTTTTACATCCCCTGCAACACTGTAAGGTCATTTAAGAGACGGGCTACTTCGACCCTGCATGTCAGGGTCAACCCGGACTGAGGGAAAAAAATCCCAGCAGAGAAAAACCCAGATCGTCCGCGACCCGGGATCGATCTAGGGTCATCCCGCATGATAGGCAAAGAGCCTAACCATTACACCACAGCGCCGGTACTCTTAATTGGCTTTAGAAGCGTTGAAAAGAAATAACAATGTAAAAAAGTATCAGAAAGTAAGTGCGTTATTGTGTGATGCCTCGTTTATACGTCTAGTATAGGTTTTGGTTTGGTTTTACAAAGCAAGGCGCACTGCAAGTTCATTTAACAAACGGGCTACTTCGACCATGTCTGTCGGGACCAACCCGGGCTGAGAGGGAAAGACGCAGATCGTTCAAATACAGGATCGA
The DNA here is from genome assembly GCA_032273245.1 of Phyllaplysia taylori. Lineage (NCBI taxonomy): Eukaryota > Metazoa > Mollusca > Gastropoda > Aplysiida > Aplysiidae > Phyllaplysia > Phyllaplysia taylori. Next base: position 9,967 of record JAUKPP010255806.1, read on the forward strand.
TCTTGGGTCTTCCCAATGATAGGCGAAGAGCCTAAGCATTACACCACAGCGCCGATTACTTTAGCCTGAATGTTGAGGGGAAACCAAATTAACAAAAGCATGGAAAAAAGATAACAACAAACAAATAAATACACAATTTGTCTGAAAGGAAAGAAATAACGCAAAAAAAGAAAAAACAAAACAAAATTAAACTCCTAAACTAAAAGAAATCACGAAAAGAATTCACCGGGAAATTTGTTCTGAAAAGTGAAAAGGAGTAAAACCATTTCAAACACAATTTATTGTCTTAAACCCTAAAATAACTAAGTCATAGACAACAGGACTTGACCCATTTACGTATTACTTTGACCAGCATCTGTGGTGTAATGGTTTGGCTCTTTGCCTGTCATGGGGAAGACCCGAGTTCGACCTCACGAACCGACGATCTGCGTCTTTTTTCTTCTAGGATTAGTCCCTTTCGGCGCACGTTGACCCTGATAGGCAGGGTCGAAGTAGTCCGTCTCTTTAGATAAGATAAGATAAGATAAGATAAGATAAGATAAGATAAGATAAGATAAGATATGCTTTATTGATCCACCAGAGGACATTAAATTGCTTTGTGCCTGTTGGCTTCTACACATTGCATAGTTACAGCAAGGTTCATACATATATAATAACATTCTTCCTCTCATCCCCTCTCTGCCTCTCTCTCTCTCTCTCTCTCTCTCTCTCTCTCTCTCTCTCTCTCATTTTGTCTCTCTCTCCCTCTCTCTTCCGTGTCTCTCCACTGTCTCAGCTCCTTCTCTTTCTCTCTCTCTCACTCTTTTTCCCATCCTGCCTCTTTCTCTCTCTCTCCCTCTCTCTCTCTTCCTCTCTTTCTCTCTCTCTCTCTCTCTCTCTCTCTCTCTCTGACTGTTTGGCCCTTTCTGACTTCATGCCACACACAAACCACTCAGTTGTACTCACTCATCGACAAGATATGCAAGTTCTTAAACGAGTTTATACGCGCACAAACACACACACACACACACACACACATACACACACACACACACACACAAACACATATATACACACACACACGCGCTCGCGCGTTCCAAAAGGGATGTAAAACTGGTAACCCAGATGAATAAAGTAAGGAAAATCCCCCCCCTTAAAAAATAGATAAGGAATTTGTCCATAAACGTAGAAGAAAATTGATGGTGAAATAAAATAAAATTATAATTTCATACACAATTTATTGTCATGACACATAAAAAAAAAAGCAAAGTCAAAAAGGTTTATTGACTTGAAGTTGAAGCGTGAACAATTTTCTTGACGTTTTCTGGTCTACATGAAACAGTCGACCTTAACGCAGAAACCTCACGACCCCCCACCCACTCACTCAATTTACTGAAACAAATTATTATGTGCGTCCGAAATAATTGACTCAACCTTTATCGCCAAAATTGTTCTGTTCACGTGCAATATTATATTTTTTAAAAAAAATAAAAAATAATTGTAATTTGAGGTTTCCACAAAAAAGGAAACAGAATAACAACTTCCTGGTCAAACTGACTTCGTACTATCCCTGACTGAAACAGTCAGAGAAGCTGGTGCCTCTAAAAACGCATAACTTAAAACTGTCCTCTAAAAGTGTATGACTTCAAACTGTCCATGAATCTTTCTCACATCACCTGATAGTCATCAGAACGTACTATGTTCAACTTTAAAACAAAACAAAACAAAACAACTTGAACCTTGAACTGCCTATTTTTTTCTTTGTTAGTGTTTTTTTACAACTCTCTATACTCATAATTTAATTTCATAAGTAAAAGTGCTTCCCATTTTCCTTTTATCGAACTACGTTGCACCAGACAGTACCGGCGCTGTGGTATAATGGTTAGGCTCTTCGTCTGTCATGAGGAAGACCCCGGTTCGATCCCGAGTGCGGATGGTTTGGGCAGTTTGTTTGATTGAGTATATCTCCGTTTTCCTGCTGGGACAATGCCCCTCTCAGCCCAGTTGGCCCTTACAGGCAGGGTTGAAGCAGCCCGTCCCTTAAATGACCTTACAGTGTTGCAGGAGACGTTAAGCCAAAACCAAACCAAACCAAGCTATAATCTAAAGTTTGTTTATCGCATCATCGGATTCCCGTGGAAGCTCCTCAACAGATTCAGAAAGTCAAATGGGCGGATTGAGGTCGGCGAAATCCCGGGCTCATCGATGTAGGCTCAGATTACTGACCGGTGTCTGTTTGTTTGGTTACCAGTTTTACGTCCCCTGCAACACTGTAAGGTCATTTAAGAGACGGGCTACTTCGACCCTG
>JAUKPP010255828.1:0-12253 GCA_032273245.1 Phyllaplysia taylori
TTAGCTACGATCCACATCTGTAGCGATGCGCAAAAAAAGAAGCCCGAAAACGAAATAATTGTCACCCTGAGGCATAAATCTTTTTAAGAAAGGATGGGTACAAGCACTAAGCAACATTACGTACTGTGGCGATGGTTTTTGAACCGTAGGATTATGACTTAAATCCTGACAGGATAATTTTTTAAAATTGCCTTTCTAGACACTCTAGATTCTAGATAATACAAAATTGCAAAATATTCAAATTGCGCCTTGAATGATGCGGCAATTGTAGCCTGGTTACTGGCATTCACAAAATTCCATTTCATTCAAGTTTGGGTCTAAAACTTCTATGGTCTTGAAAACACGGCTCCATTTCTTTTTATCTATAGTATGGTAGGCATAGATTGATTACATTCAACATTCTAGCCAGAACATTAAGGTACATAATATTCTCTGAGTGGTGGAGCCAGGTTGGGGAATACTTCCATGTGGCTCGTCTAGTCCCCACTGGCCACTCTTTTGTCCGCCTCAAGTAGAGTTATATCAAACAGACGCAACCGCTCGATTATTGTGTAAAGGCGCATGTGTACTAGTAGTTATTTATAGTTTGTGTGGGTAGTACGTTTTAAGTTTTTAGACATTACTAGTACGTTGTTTAGGGCTCGGGCACAGACGGAAGAATGTGAAGTTATTTGTTGTTGCAATCTGTTTGACACGATTTTGTTTACGTTAGAATGAGTCAAATAAAAAGTATTCATGGTCTTCCTATTACGTGCATAAGCTAGTCATATCACGCAATCATATCAAACTCGACTGGAGAACCAACACGAAATTCGCTTTGTCTGTGCATCATCACATGCATTGTCACCCTTCTCCTCAGTCACCATCATTTTCATGAACATCAAGTGCATCACCCCATCCCCTTCCCCTCCCCCAAACATATAATTCCTTTGTCAATTAGTCTGAATAAATATATTCATCAAATGTCTGTTTTAGAGACATTGTCAAAAAGAAGAAAAAGAAAAAGAAAAAAAAAAAGAAAATGGCTTTTATTCTCTCCAGCTAATGGCAGCAACAGGCACGTAGTCATTCACCATGAGACACATTTTCAGTATCGCGCAGTTCAAACACAGCATCTTGTCGTTACTGTACTTTATACAGTACAACAATGATTATTTACTTTTAGATTCCTTTTCCAAGTTTTTCGTGAGATGAGCCAGTAGCATTGGCTCTATTAACTATTGAGTGTTGATGTTAGCATTTACCTTACAATGAAATTGGAAACAGAATCTTGCCCAAGGAAAACCAACAACAAGATACCTGGGTATAATGTGCATGTTGTAGTACTAGACTCATACGGTCATTTTACGGTAACTTTTGACATTTCTCATTCATCTCGCTTTGGTTTATTGAGACATTTTTACCCTGCGAATTTATTTTTTGATCAGGCGATGGATATTATAAAGTGTGCAACCCAGAACATGGCTGTCACTGTACATGTAAGCACTGCTGATCACAGGGATTAAGAAAGTGAGTTTAAAAAAAAGAAGCTAAATGTGTTAGCTGCAGTATTATTAAGTCTCGGTGAATTGGGTTTGCTTGTTTCTTTAGTTGGGATTTTACGACATTTTCAACACTATAAGATCATTTCAGTACCAGGAAGCAGATCAGGGCAATAGTTCCTCAGGAAATTAGTTGAACAGACCACACCAGAATGCCTGCGAACACCCATGGAATTGAGATTAGTGTAAAACATTAGTAAATTCAAAACATTAATGTTAGTAGGATACACAATATTAATACTCGTATCGAAATAAATAAATCTGATATCCTCTTAAATAAAAAGCACCGACATACTGAAATCCCAACATTAATAAAACTTGTAAAAACGAAAAGCTGAAGAAAGTGTACATTGTTGTAAGAAACGAAAAACGTCTGGGCACAAAGTCAAACACAGGTGAAGCATAACCCATTAAAATAATCAAAGCTTTCAGTCTGCAAACCCCAAGGCTTCACACGTTCCAGACCCCGTCGTTTCCTATTAGAGATAAATAAATCAGTGTCTTTGTCTAAATGGCCATCTTCATGAATGACACAATGTCTGCTCTATAAATCCAATGTGTTTAAAACTACTACATGTGTTTCATATCTTATACAATGTACATGCTGCCTCCACCCTGCTTTAACCAGTCTTCTCTTTACAACACACAATGGGCACCGAAATGACCTTATAGAGTTGATGGAGCCCTAAAACCCTAACCAACCAAACAAACAACAACACACAAAAGGAAGGACAAAAATTGCGTAAACAATTTCACAAAGTATGTCGCTTTACAACTTCTTTCTAACTCCCTTCATACACCCCAAACCCCATTCAAGTTAATTTTATATCCTCCTCATCTCTAATAATTTATAATGATCTACAGCGAATGCTGACTAAAGCAGGGTTGGAACAGAGATTTAATGTCATTATATAATGCATTATCATTGACTGTATTTTCTTTTCTGTCCCAAATAATGTACATAAATATTGTATGGTAAGATGTTAGCTATTGATTGTTTGTTTGATTAAGATGTTACAGATTTAGACACTGTCATGATTGTGCAGGTACGGACCCACCATAGGTCATTATGCTTCGTAATTGAAATCCAACTTGACTGAACATTGAGTTTATCTGTACGCGAATCAAATTATGATCTATGGTGGGTTACACGTGCGCTGCTGAGCTGACAGATGTAAATCTACACGTGTATATTGTACAGCGAGTCACTTTAGCTGGAACAATCAATAAAATATTATGATGTATCACAATTGTCTTGGGCTCATTCACTTTTCGGATTTTCCTCTCGTTTGTTACTTTTTTCTTTTCTTTTTTATATATATTTTTCTGTAAAATTACTTCAGTTACTGCACCAGGGCAACATTAGAATTATGTGACATACACATGGTTCTGGCTGGAACCATTATGTCCAAGTGTTGTATCGACTATGGCAGTAAATTACCCAATGACCTCATTGCACTTGGCAGTCATCCGGTCCTGAGAGATCTAAAGCCTGTATATTTGCACTTTTAAAGTATTAAGGGGCCAATTTTAAGGCTCTCCGTTCCCGGGTTTCACTGTTGGACTACCATTGCTCTATAGGTCGTAAAGACTATAATATAAAGTGTGCAGAATCCACATAAGCCTATGGTCGATAACAACAACACATGAAATCAATTGCATCATTAATACAATAACAGCCATAGAGAAATCAAGCATACACATGCATATTACAACTCCCCCCCCCCCCCCCTCACACACACACAAAACACTCACATAAAGCATAAATTTGGTTGGTTGTTGAATCTGGCTTCTCACGGGTCCCTTGAAACACTCGTCACAGATTCAATGTGGTTGTGCCTTTCACAGGCAGAGATGTTGCAGCACAAACGTTTATCTTGATTTTCAATTAACTAGTTTTTCCAATGTGTATAATATTGTCTTGATTATCGCAACTTTCACTACTCTTGATTTTGAGAAATGCATAAATAAAAAAGAAGGACTGATTTCGAAACTGAACAGGTCATTTCTCAATTGTAATTCTGAACCAAGCAAAATGTCATTGTTTCTTGCAAAAGCACGAAAAGATAGCAGAATTCTATTTCGGTTTCTCAATAATACTATACGGATTGGAAAAAAACCATCCAGTTTATTCGACACTAACTGAGAATAGGACTTGCACGTTTTGGAAAAACCCACTCTTAAAAATATTGACACAACCACGTTCAGGTTTCAAGGAAACTTTGGCTTTTGTTTTTGTTTTACGTCGCTGTAACACGTAAAGTCATTTCAAAGGCGGGCTAGTTCGACCTGCCTTTCAGGGTCAACCTGGGCTGACAGGAACACTATATCCCAGTAAAGAGACGGGAATGCAACGTGGGAATCGAACCGTTGTCTTCTGCTTGATAAGCAAAAAGCCTAACAATTACACCAGAGACGTCTAGGTTACAAAGAAGGAACACTGTTGTTGTTGTTGTTGTTGTTGTTGTTGTTGTTGTTGTTGTTGTTGTTGTGTTTGTTTGGGTTTTTTTTTGGGGGGGGGGGTTGGTGGGTTTTTTTTTGTGTATGTAGAAACTTCGTGCATTGTACTTCAGTCAAAACAGAAAGTCAATTCATCCTTGTTAAGTCTGCAGTCGCCGTGAACGAATCGTGACGCAGTCCCAGCAATTACTGCAAGAACAACAGTAATAAATGTAATGATAATCGCTTCAATAACCGGCGCTGTGTCGTAATGGTTAGGCTCTTCGCCTGTAATGCGGAAGAGCCCAGTTTGATCCCAAGCGCGGACGATCTGGGGTTTTTTTTATGCTGGGATTTTTCCCTCTCAGCCCGGGTTGGCCCTGGCAGGCAGGGTCGAAGTAGCCCGTCTCTTAAATGACCTTACAGTGTTACAGGGGACGTAAAACTGATAAACAAATCACTTGAATAGTTCCACAGTATCAATCATGAAGCCTTCTACTCAACCTTACCCTTCCCCTTTTACACAAGAGAACTGGTATAAAAACTATAGAACTGTGGGTTTTGTTTTATTTTTAAAAGAAAGGAAAAAAAAACCACCCAGAAATTCCTTGCCAAGTCAAATTGAAGAGCATGTTAACACCCCGACAACATGAATACTTACAGAAGCCAACAACAATCGCCAGAATAGACTTCGTAGACAAAGTCCTCCTTGTAGTTTTAAATTTAGTTTTGTTACCGCTGCTACTGGCAGGTGTCTTGTGTATATTATATGGCGACTCCTAAATGTACAGCACCACACCTGATACTATTGGATTTCTCTCTTTATTGAGAAATTATAGATAGACTTGCCCATGCTCTTTTTTATAAAAAAAAAAAAGTGTATCTAAAGCTAAAATATCAGTTTTCAAATAGGCACACGACGCAAACAAATGTTCACAAACACGCTACTGACAACCATATTTCTGTATTACTTAAAACACAAATGTGTACAGAAATGTTGCTTTCCATTTATGAAATCGACGTCGAAGACAGAGAGATTTGGGGACAGTGAAAATAGAGAGGGTAGAGAGAAAAATGGAGAAAGAGCCGGAAAAAGAATGAAAGAAAGAAAAGGTGCCAGATGTTTAGAGGAAAGAAAGGGTAGGGTGCAAAGGGGGGGGGGGGTGCTTGTGTGGGAGTGTGTGTGTGGAGGGGGCATTTGTATGCGCATGTGTGTGTAAGTGGGGGGAGAGAGAGAAAGTTGACGTTTTGGTAGCATTGTAAGTTTTTTGTGGGGAAGAGTTGCTAACCCTGAGCCCAACCCCCAACCTGGAGGACCAGGTGGCTTTTCTTGGAAGCCACAGCCTGTTTGACACTTTTAGTGGCCTTTTACGACATGCAGTGTCCATGGCAGTCCTATTCTTTGCACAGCTGGGATCTGCAGTGGAGTTTTGTTGGCAGTGGGAAAAACATTGTATGTCAATCTCCCAAAAAATCCTGATGAACCTCACAGGATTAGAACCAAGAACCTCCTCATTGCAGGCTGGCACATTACCACTTGGCCACAGACACCCTCAAGGAAAAGGGGGAATTTTAGGCAATGTTCATCATAAACAATGACAGTATAAAGGAAAAATACTGCATTGTGTTGTACAGTTTTGAAAGGTGGTCATTTATTGTGCAGGAGTTCTCATGTATTTCTGGCTGAAAAGCAAAATTGACAAAACGGCCTGGGTCAAAGAGTAAATCTGGTGTTACCAACCATTGATTTCTCCCTGTCTGGATCCTCCCACAAATACGGCTGCTGCTTCTTCCTCTTCTTGAGATTCTCTTCCTCCATTAAGATCTTGTGCATGATGGAAGCTTTCTTCAACTTCTGCTCTGCCTCAAAGTGCCTAAAGAGATGAAGATGAAGATCAAGTGGAAAATTTGATATGGTGAATAAGAACATTGTAAGTTTTACAACCTGTTCTAAATCAGATTTATGAAACTACCTGTGTTGACAGCTATTTCAGCTTTTCCATTAAATTTGGACAACAGAAATATTTACAAAGCAGACCAGAACAAAGCACTCACCAACAATCTATAATGTAGACTTGCATTTTATAATTCAAAACCAAAAGCTGTGAATTTATTGCCTACAAGGTTCAGTACTTAGAATGGTCAGTAACAAAATATGTGGAAAATCTAAGATGGTTTGCGGGCATTTCCGCTGAAAAAATGATGAAATATCAAGGTGTAAAATAGCAGAATGTGGATAGTCTGGCTGGTTCACTGCCCTCATCTGTCACAATATTTCACCTTTTTTAACTGAGGAAAACAAAAATCAGAGAACAAGCCCAAATTACATTGAAAAAAAGAAGGAAAATATTTTAAAAATCGAAAGCATCATTTCGCTAGCGGGTGGCAAGGTCAGTTAGTTCAAAGTTAGTTGTTATAGGGGCACCAGCATCTTTGGTTGTTTTAGCCGATAGTGAGGAGTGGAATTCCTTCTTTTGGCGGACAGTTCTCAGCCCTGAAGTTTGATGCATTTTTTTCTCTCTTTGCAGCACAAGGTCATTAAAGTGGTGTGAATCTCCTATCGTACCATCAATGTCAAATTGGATGACATTGGGAAAGACACAAAGTCCAAACTGACAGAAAAAGAAATGCATAGAAAAGTACAGTACCATCAAATACTAGAGAGAGATTCAACATTGGTGAATGTGAGGTTCGTCATTGAACTGTAAGCCTCTTTATGAATATGAGAGAATTATCAAATACAAACAAACGCATTTTCTGTCTTACTGTTTCTGTTTCTCCACTTCGTTACGTCTTTTCTTGACCAAAAGAATCTCCTCTGGGTTTCCCCCCTTCGCAGAAATTCTCTGCCTTTCCTCCTGCTCTGCCACTTTTTCCTTTCTTTCTGAAGCTTTGTCTCTTGCTCTTATAGCTCTCAAATTTTCCTGAAACATCGGAGAAAGAGAATTTTTATTGTCTTAGATATAAACTACCAGACTGTGGGAGCCTGGTCATAAAACAACTGGCAATCACCCTGCCTCTCTGAAGAAATGTTGCTCATAAAAACAACCTAAAAAGATCAACAAAATGAAGAAAGCTCTTCCATGACAAAACAAAACGCAAAAGCTCTAAAAACGTTGATTTATGTCACACACTCAGAAGAAATAATTTGTGCCTTTAATTTCAACTCTTGTAAAAAAAAGTAATGTCACTAAAGATACAGACCCCCTCCATCTAGCCTGTCAGGGCTAGAATAATAATTTGTAAGAAATGTCCTAAACCAGGAAACAGACAGTATACTGGAATGATTATCATTATTATAATAAAGACAAATGAATATCCCATGCAATGTATGAAAATTGCACTAGTACTCAATAAAAAATGAATACTGCAAGCTGGGTTCAAACTCTCGTCATCCGCACTCCCAGATAAGAGACTATCACTTCACACACATGATTGGTGAACACAATTCCTTTCCTAGCACGGACTAACCCGGTTGTGAGCGATGTCGTTGCGGAGCTTGAGCAGCATGTCCATCTTATTGCCCATGTCTGTCTTGTATCTTTCCTCCTCCTCTTTCTGCCTCTCACCCAGCCTGTAAAAAATTATTGCTTTTGTTTATTGATATTTGTTTTTACGCAGCTTGTTACATGTATGTCAAAGTACCGAAATTGAGTTCTTAACATTTCCTGATAGAATGCTCAGTAGAACATCTTTCCATCTTGTTTTGGTGAAGATATCTGCACTTGAAACATAAGCCATGGAAATAGAGTGTTTATACTTGAAAAGCAATTTTTTGGCTATCCTTAAAAAATTAGAAAAATGTGGACACATCTTTTTTTTTTTTGAAAAGGGAAAAAAATATTGTCAAATAATATAACTTTATCACAATAATGACTGTAATAATGACTCAGATCCTTGACAACAAAATGTTAATCTTTGAGATACATTCTTGTGTTTATGTTGACCTCAACCCCAGGTGCTTTTGTCTCAATATATTTTTCAGTATTGACACAACAGTGTATGGATGATTCATAAATTTGATGTTAGTTTTGCAAGAGAACGAAGGACACAAAGACTGTCATAGACAATTCGTCCCTCTACAAAATCCACAGTATAACTGACATTATCTAGGAGGAAAAGTCTAAAAGAGAAGAGAAAAGGCACGCACTTGTTGAGTGTTTTCTGTAGGTATTTGTTGGCTCTTTCATGACTTCTCTCTGCCTCCTCCACGGCCTGGTAGTGTCGCCGCTCCGCGTCCATCACTGCGTCACGATGAGTTCTGAGGATGGGATGAGGGGAAAGAAAAATAGTTACGGTAGTCTAGTGATTAGGCTGCTGGACTCATAATCCAAAAGTTGCGGGGTCGAATCTTTACAAGAATTTTCCTTACTTCACCCAGGTGTGAACAGGTACCCGGCTATAGACAGAATGCAATCTTGACCATATGTTACAACAGAACAAAAGACACCCTAGAATGCAAATGAGATAAACTTCTTTTTCTATCATGCTTGACTAAGTTATTCTGCATCTGAGACTATCACTATTGATTAAATAACGGGCAAGTAACTCACTTCTCATCCCTGCGTTGTGTGATGAGAGCCTGCCGGGCAAGTTGTTCCTCCTTGTGCAGCCTCACCATGGCCATGTCCGTCTTCTCCTTGCTCAGCTGGTGCTCACGCTGCAGCAGATCATCCTCTGCCAGGATGAACTTACCACGCTCAACCTCTGCCACAGCAAGGTCGTATCTGAGAAAATAGATTGATGTAATGAGTCGCAACATGTCATTTCTCTATTCTATTTCCTACAAAATTTTCATAGGGAAGAAGAAATAAAGCGTCTTAGAAATACTGCAAAGTATGATCTAAAATGGGATGATGCATATAGGGGCTTCTTGAACTGCACAATATTTTTGGGGATAGGATTTTTTTACATTTACCAACACGTATCACAGAATACACAACAAGATACAATAAGAATGTGATTGCAAAGAAAGGGAAACTGCACTATTACCCGATAAGTAGTAAATGAACGACCAGCATTCAAACAAAATTATCTTATTAACATTTCATCGATATAAATCTCTGAACACGCAAATCTGTTACTTTTTATTCTGGATTTACGCCACTGGAAAATAACACTGATATTTTTTAACTATGTGACTTCGTTTAATTACCAGTTTTACAACCCTTGCAACACTATAAGGTCAGTTGAGAGATAGGCTACTTCAACACTGCCTGTAAGGACCAACCCGGGTTGAGAGGGAAAAATGCCAGTAGAAAAAAAACGCAAACCATCCACACTTGGGATTGAAACTCGGGTTTTCCGCATGATAGGCGAAGAGTCTAACCGTTACACCACAAAAGCCGGTCTATGTGACTCCACTAAACATTCTGCCATGATCGTTTGCCTAAAAAATTGAACAGTTTCCATTACATCAGATTTCTTCTATTAGTAAGGCAAAAACTGTGAGTCATTATTGAAACTGATACAGACTCACAAAACACAACCACTGACCAACAACACAGTCCCAGCCACACAACAACCCAGTCCCAGGCGTACAACAACCACTCACTCAGCCTGATCCAGACGATCCATGATCCTCCGCTCCAGTTGCTGCTCTTCCTCCAACTCCCGACAAATTCTTTCATGAGCTGCACGGACGCGATGCACTGCCGATCTAATGATAGAAGCAAGATGAAATATGTGAAAATGACATTTATATGATGCAGCATTAAATATAAAGGAAGGAATAACTTAATGACACTTTATTGCCTTGCCAGGAAATCTGTTTTCCAAGTTAACCCGACATGTGGGATATACATGAATAGAGCACCATTCTCTGATTATACTGGGGTGTCCAAGAATTTGGTGAGGCATGGCTATTGAAAGGACTGTGCTTAAACGCACAAAGGGGATTGGTGACGTATGGTGTGTCTGCTGAAAGGAGTGTGACTTTCCTTCAATGTGCTAAATAAAATAGTCCAGTAAACCATATAAAGACTAGCTGAGTGGTAGTTATCTCCATGTTGATTTGGTTTAGTTTGGTTACTAGTTGGAATGTACGGTCAGTTAAGAAATGGTCTATTTCAACCCTGCCTGTCAGGGCCAACCCAGGCCCAGAGGGAAAAAATCCCAGCAGAAAAAAAAATATGCAGATGGTAGATTGCCGCATGTGCGATCGAACTCCGGTCATCTGCATAATAGGCGAAAAGCCACGCTTGTCTCTCCTTTGAGGTAAGACTTTACAATGCAAACAGTTATCACATGGTAGGCCTATAAGGAAATAGATCATCAGTACAATGTATTCATTTTCACCTTCTACACCTGAAACCTAACAAGGACAGAGATGAAAATAGCTCCAACACTTACTGATTGCCATCTGACTGCTTTGTTTGGATTTCCCGGAAGAGACAGTCTCTCTCAGCCTCATAGTTCTGGATTTGATCTCTGCATTTCTTGAGTTCCTCTCTGTGGAATTAAGTAATGTCAAGGGAAAATTCAATCAGTGATTGACTAAGACAAAGTTTATACAGCATGTACCGGGTGACACAAAAAAACCTTTACCCTGAAAAAAACCTCCTATAAAAGTTAAAATTAATATAGAAATGCCAAATTTTATAGAAATACTCTGAGATCAATCAGAAAACTTGTGATAAAGTTACAGACAAAAATTCTTGGTATGAAAGAAACAATGTAACATTTTCCATATGATGACTATTTCGTGCAAATGCATCCTCTGAAGTGCTCGACAAAAATAACAATATTCTCAAGTTGCTACAAGGGGGTGGCTGTGACATCAGTGTCACTCAGCTTCTTGATGGTTTGAAATTTACAGACATATATGTGGTCCTTTAGATCCCACAAAGATAGAAATCTTGGGAGTTGAGATCAGGACTGTGGGAGGCCCTGAGGTTCACTGTGCCACAACTGATGATTTCCTGGTCAGAAAAGACACTCATTAACCACTGACGAACAGTTCTTGCTGTGTGTGGGGCAGCACCATCTTGATAGAAATACTGATCTACTCTAAAGTCCATTTCAACAAAGCTTTCCAGAGCTCTCCAAATGCTGGTCATGGTCTTGAGGTAACAATCAGAGGTAAAAGTTAGCATGTTTTAATCTTTGCACACGACATCGAAGAAATAGGGTCCCATGATGCACTGGCAACTCATGGCGCCCTTGGTAGTGGCTTTCAAATCGTGGCAATTTCTCTATTACACTTCGACAGGCTTTGCAGAGCCCATGTCTATATTATATAATATTAACATAACCGTACAGGTAAAAGTGAGTTTCATCACTAAACCACTCTGCCTAGCAATGTTTTGTAGTCTTCAATCGCCTAAATCAATCATTTGCACCCCCCGAGCGTGCATTTGCCCGAAATAGGCATCATATGGAAAATGTGACATAATTTCCTTTTTTATACTTTCAATTTTTGTCTGTAACTTTACCATAAGTTTTCCAATTAGTTTTAGAATGTTTCTATCTCTATTTGAACAACTTCTACAGACGTTTTTTTTTCAGGGTAAAGGTTTTTTCGTGTCAGGACGTATAGTTAAAAGTGTTCTAAATTTTCTACAATCTTGGTGACAGTTTTTCTCTCTTGTTAATGTGTCCATACAGACATACATGAACCCAATTTTGCATTAAGAGTTTTAAGTTTCAAAAGCATTGATTATTATGTAAATGCTGTGTGATCATACTGAAAAATGAGTAACACAAAAAGAAAATTTTATAGATCTTGCAACTGAAAATTTTAATTCAGTTTACCCACTTATCATCCTTTCTACGATAGATCATCTCTTCACTTTCATTGTATAGCTGATGTGACACTTTGTTATGGGAGCTATGATGCGCTGCACAGTCCGTGGCAATTCATCAGGAATATTGAGCACATTCAATGACAAAATAAATTGGTACTGATAATAATGATAACATTTATACAGCTTATCTATGTCCGTCACTAAAAAGCAAGGTCTAAAATCTAGGAAATTTCATTCTCTTCCATAGAAATACTGCACTTCTCAAACAATCTGCCTCAGTATACACACCTTGTTTTATCGGTGACATACTGAGCGTGCTTGACCTTCTCTAGCAGCTGGTTGAGATGACTCCGCAGGTGGATCATGCGGATTTGTTCCTGCCAGTTGATTTTCTCCTCTGGGGTTTCCGGGTAAGGTTGAGGGTAGCTGTGAGTGGAGAGATATAGCAAAGCACAATCAAACAACCACAAAAATAAAGACATAATGAAAAAGTTTTAAGAAAAAGAATTTTACAACCAAAACCTTCCC
>JAUKPP010255850.1:6463-22428 GCA_032273245.1 Phyllaplysia taylori
CCCCCCCCCCCCCCCCCCCCCCCCCCCCCCCCCAGCAGATCTTCTGCCTCAATGCACTAAAATAAAAAAAATCCTGGATTTTTCAAGCATAAATAGCGAGTATGGTACTGGACTATTTAAGAGGTAACAAGAAATTTGCATGCAATTCCCCTTGGATGCTTCTAAATTGATGCAAAACGTTTTAGGTGGAAAAACGATGTACTTCTAAAAACAGTCCAACTGTTTTTAAAAAATACTGATAACACGACTCCCGTGTTTTGACAAGCCCCTGATTTCACATAAAACATGTATATGTTTTCTTGAGGCACATGTCAGAAGCCATAATGTTAAGCTCAATAAAGGAAATAGATAACAGCGAGGCTTACTCACCAATCTTGAGTGCACTGTTTACCGACTCGATGATGTCAACTTTCTGTAGAGGTACATCCGTCCATTGTTAAAGAAACAGCAATGACTGACTACTAAATATACTGAAACTTTTAATATTTTCCACATATTTAATCTTGTTTCATAGATTTTAATAGCTACGTCTCAAGAACTAAGAGACAACAAATCAATTTTAAAAGCGTGTGGTTCAGAAATGACAGCATAGAATTTTAAAAGAGGCCATTAAAAGTGCAAAGACATAAATAGTCAAAAGAGCCTTAAAAGTCCAAACAAGTAAACAAACTTGTCAAAATTCTATGAGATCCGTTTCATCCGACCCATGCTGAATACATTAACGCCTGATCCCATTGCTTTCAGCGTAACATTGGACAAAAAGATATGGCCGCACTATCCACCACAAAGAAAAAGCCTGTGCCTACCTTGAGGGTATCGTCATATGTGAAGCGAGTACGTGGATTTTTCACAGCGTCCCAGACAGTTTTGGGCGGGGCCAGGACAAAACCTTTGCCGATGTAACTGAGGTACAGGAGAATTTTCAAACAATTACTTTCCCCCACAAGAATGTGTGTCTATACAACATCGCTTGTCAGATCACACAAGACTCAACTAGGAAGCCAAATAGCTTCTAAACTAAAAATTGAAACTATATTCAGATATCAGATACATAGCTCCTAGCAGGCGTACGTCTTTAACTACACATTTAAGGATGACAACAGTAAGAAACATCTTGACAAAAATTTCTGTCAATGACACAAACCACTAACACGGATGGCAGAAAACATCAAAGTATCCAATACAGCATGCATAGATCCAAGCATTGAAACACAAATATAAATAAATGCACTGAAATTCAAAAGAAATATCTTGGCAGGTCTTAATGTATGCATTAAATTTAGTTTTGTCATGTCAAAGAGACAAAAAAAAACTACATTAACTTTTTATTTACCTTTGGACTGTTGAGCCAGGTGATTGCATTTTCTTTAAGACAACAATGTTTTTTTCAAAGGAAGAAAATCTGAAATCAAAACAACAGGAATACACATACACAAGAAAGCAATAAAATGACAGGTAAAAATAAGAGTTGGGAGCCATGAGAGATTGGAAAGGCATCCTGTTATTCCTTTCCATAAACTGGACATGAAGTTCAAGGGATAGATCAGAGAGGCTCTCTAAGAAAAAACATAAAATGATGGCTACTGTGTAAACTACTATAGTCCACCCAATGAATCATTAGCTCTGGTTTTGCTCAATTTTCCTGAGAACCATCAAACTTGTCTTAAACCTGGTATAAGCGTTTGTTTCCATTTGTCTGAACATGGCAATACTTTTTCTGAATGACTTAAGAAAATTCAATAAAAACAACAAACCCACCAAATTAATTTTCAAGATCATACAATGAACAAAAAAATGAAGTTAACATTTTCTTAACATGACCAAAAATGAAGTGTAAATATCTTACCTCTGATTTTAATTAAAAGTTCAATATCCATTATATGGTATTATAGCCAGTGTGCAAAAGTGTTGTTGTTTTTTTTATCAATTTTATTTTACAAGAAAAAAAATGAGAGCAAACAAAGCATCAATCTATACAGGAAAACTTAATCCTATTAAGAGAAATTGATTAAACCACTGTGCCAAGTTAAAAATCAATTCTTGAAGTACACTCAGAGGAAATCAAGCAAAACCTACGCCAACATGTGTTGGATGGACTAGAGTAAAACAGTAAAGGAAACCTAGAAATAGAAGCTGGCTGTTTTTCTAGACAAGCCATAAGAGTACAAAAACACCTGACATTTCAATCAACGACTACCAACTCAAATGCAGGCAAAAGGGTTCACTGAAAACACATTCATCATAGGAAAAGATCAAAGGAAAGGATCAGCACGACATCAAATTTAATCAAAAGAAAACTTTCTACATTTACACATGCACACAGTTCAATCATCTGAGAGGTACATCATGAGATGATTTTTTTTGCTGCGTATAAAATAGAGCATATCTACAGCAGCAACTACTGTTGCTTTCAGACTAAACAAGTGAAAACTGCTTCAAGACACATTACCTGCTTGGTGACAAATGTAGCTGCAAATTGTGCCAGCTTATCTACTCTTAACGTAATTGCTGCATGGAGACTTTACTTCTCTTCACCACATCATAACAATAAAATACCATCAAAGATGTGGGATCCCTCCTATTTTTAGGTTGATGTAAAAACTACTAACATTAAGCATTGAAACTCATGAGTAGAATAAAAGAAACACCCATCTCATTCTGACAGAGGCACACTACTGTTTTGCCATGGACTTTACATGAAACCTTTTCTAATGGGGACAGAATTGCAGTGAAATATTATAAGCTTTTAGATGGTCTCACGGTTGCACACTTTTTGATTGCTTAGAGTAACAAATGGATATCTCTGATTTGACATTTCGAGCTTTTCTTTTGCTTTATGCAGGCTAAAAGATAAACGTTTCAAGACTGGGGTACCAGATGAAAAAATCAATTGACATAGAAATATTGAAAAAGTAACAGCTAAGACTCGATACTGCTAACAAAAGAGGTAAATCACATGAGAACAAGGTCACAGAGAAAGGATCATAGAATAAACTACATGTATGAAATAAAAGTATAGAACAAGATTCAGACAAAAGAGATTGAGTCGAAGTTATTAAAAAGACAATAGATTAGACTGAGTCAACCACAACATGGAAATGAGGAATGTTTGAATACAGAAATTATCTACACTATTATTACTTAATTAACATCAGTCACAAATGAAGACTAAGTGAGACAAGTAAGAGAGGGATGGAACTCACCAACAATCTGGAGGCATTAATATCTTACTAGCAAGATTTTCTGCGAATCTTATTATTTCACAACTTCTATACAATAAGTTGGCATCTTCCTGATTTAGAAATGTAATATTTAGATCAAATTCATATCTTTAGAGCATGAAAAGTGTGCAAAATGCTTGATATCATATCCTGCCAATGCAATGTCCAACTGATCACGAAACATCAATCCATTAACTTTTCACACTGAATTTCACAAGAGGGATGGAAAAAACCTTGAAAAGTGTAGAGAAATGAAGTAAAGTAGAGGCCAACTTACAGCCAACCACCGGAGGACTCTGCCTGTTTGTCTGAGGACAGCTCCAGGTCGATGTTAGAAGCCCTCACAGCCTGAGGAGAAGACAATACACAACTCAAAGCAACAATCACAAGAAATAAATGTTAAGGTTTATTCATAGAACACAGGTTGTCAATCCTCTATTCTATTGTCAATTAGGTTTATAGAAATGTACACATGTTGAAATCCTTCCACATGAATTGTATGATATAAAAAAAAACCTGCACGGTCATTTTGAGCGCTGCAAAAAAGAATATTTTTTCTTCATAATCTGATCTTTATTCTTTTCAATGTTCTGATTATAAGCGCATGCAGAAATTTAGTTTCATGGCAAATAAACATTACTTTTTATTAAATAGGACTGTCAGGCCATTGCCAGATCGGGGTGGGGCTAGTAGTGTGTTCACATAGCTATTTCCAGTCATACATTAGCATAACCTGGCAGTACTCAGGGCTGATAGTGCAACAGGGGATGGTAGAAGGTTTTACTAGCTCACAAACATATTCCCTAAAGCTTTTTGCACTTTCAAATATTGGTGGAGTTCTTAGACCCTAGACACCACATACCTCAGAAGAAACAGTTAAATTCGCAATGTGGCAAATGGCAACTTGTTGTGGTTCAACAGCTTTACTGATCTGATACTGTACTGTACATTCACTATACAACTACAAAGAAGGACAGGGCAGTAGATTGCAAATGAACACCCACCATCAACTTTGTCATTTAGTCCAAGGAAAAAATAGAAAAAAAGGACACTGTTCTTAAAATGCGATGACAACACACGAGTTGTGACATACCTCGGCCAAAAGTTCTGCAGCACACTGGTTACTCAAAGTCTTGTGATGAACAACTTGAATGTCTGGAGATGAGAGCATGACACATCAGGCTAACATCAACTCTCACTCAACATAATAAGTTATAAGTATATGTATGCTCAAATACTCCCATCACCACTTTCACTAGATCTAGCCACACAGTTCCATGTTTGGTGGAGCTTTTTTGTTGAGGTTATACAGTACTATGGACAGTGTAAGGTCATTTCAGCACCAGGAAAGAGATTAGAACAATAATGACACTTAGAAAGAATTAGCAAGGAAAATGCACACATAATGCTCACTAACAAACTGCCATGTTGATATGGGTAAGGGGGTTAAAAGTTAAAATATCAGTTCCTTGACTCCCCCTATACAATTTGCTGAATCAGATTTACGTGTTAAGAGAATTTCAACAATGTAATGATCTGATACAGGTGAGAAGAAGAAATTTCCCATCAAATGAATCCATGTAAACACAGTCTTACCTTCCTCCGACACTTCCACCTCTGGTTCCAGCTGACTAGACGTTCGCTCCTCCGCTACTCCTCTTTGCCCCGTCACATCACCGTCCCCACCTCCTCGGAGTGTCTCCTCATCGTCATCCACTTCATCCAGCAAATCCTCATCCTCATCATCGACTTGCCGGTTGAGCTGACGACTCTGTTTCAGAGCCCCACCATCACTGACTGAGCGCTGTAGAGACGTTTGCTTGCGCTCACCCGCCTGTGCTCCTCGGGACGAGTTTTTACTCTCCGACGTGCAAAGGGGCTTGAATCCTGTTGACTGCATCGAATCTCCACCTCCACTAGATGAACCAACACCATTAGCACCTTTGGTATTTGTTGCGTCACTCTTTGATTTGTATTTCAAAATAGATGAAGATCTTTCAAGTTCTCTCCGTCGATATTTAGACGATCCATCGCTGCTGTTGCTAGTGGACCGCCTGTCTAGAATAAATTTCTTAAAGGAATTAAAAAGAGGTCTATCATGGCTGAACGACTCGTGACGTTGACTGCAATCACTTGAGTCTGTGTCACTTTCTGAAAGATCCTGAGGTAGTGTGATCGACAACAGGGGAGTTTTCTGAAGTCTCCGCACCGACATGTACTCTCCGAGAGATGAGAGAAGGATGGAAGCTCTCTCTCGCGAAGGCTGAGATGGAGTTTGGGACCATGTCACCACGGATAGAAGGCACTGCTCTACATCTGTGGGACAGAGAGGGTAAAATAAGACTGGCTAATAATATTGTCCTTCATTTCAAAACACAAATTAAATAAGGATTTTCTACTTGTCCAATGGTTCAAGCAATATTTTTCATTTCATGCAGCTTACACATCACACATGAGAAACATAATGCTAGCACTATGCTAAAAGCTGATGACCCAAACTGATAGAATTTCTCAGGACTTGGGAGATACATGGTTATTTAACTAATACAGAGCACTGCGAATCTTTGTAATTAATCACCTATGCCTGTCTTTTTTTAAAAAGAATAATATATTCCATTTTAAGTAACACATGATGAAGGGTGAAAAAAGTTATGATAAAAACAATTTTCAACATTTACCTTTTAATAACTTGCTGACGATAATTCCATACTCTATCATGTTTCTTAAACACTCATCTACAACAAATAAAACTTGCTCACCATTTACAGGTTGAATGAGATAAAATTCACAAGTTTGTAACTTTTCATTCATTTGTAGAAGCCAGCAAACTCCATTGTCTTCCCGGTGCCAGAATCTGAAGGAAAAAAATTTGTTCGAGAAAGATACACACAAACGTGTCAAAATTTACTGAACAGAGGGAATCTAAAGGTAATGGATATTTTCAGTTCATCAGAAACATTGATTGATTGTAAAGGTTACTACAAACAGCAGCCATGCTTCCTATTTTACCTTCGTTTTCTTACCTTTAGCAAACATCTCAGCTCGGAGATTTTGGTTACCAGTTTTACATCCCCTGCAAGACCGTAAGGCGATTTAAGAGATGGGCTACTTCAACCCTGCCCGTCAGGGCCAATCCGGGGTGAAAGGGAAAAATCCCAGCAGAAAAACCTCAGATCGTCGGCATGCAGGATCAAACTCAGGTCTTCCGCATGATAGGCGAAGAGCCGGTCAGCTCAGAAAGAATACATGGATGAACCCCAAGTGTTGACCTGAACGAAATATTTTAATCTTTTAACCAAAGACAAAGAGCTTGCTTACACACAGCTGTAACCCTACACCTACCTCTTGAACTCCACTGAAGTGGTCGGTGTGACGTTTTGATTGACCCAGGGGTCGTGGTAGTGTAAGGAAAACTTTGGCTCTGACTGGACAAGTCTCTCTTCCTTGATACAATCAACCTGCGGGGGAGGACAATTTGCTCTCAGTGAAGTCAGCTGTGTCCATCATACATAACAAATTTGCCAAATTAACTACTGATACAAAATGCTGAGAGAGACCAATGAGCCTAATATGTCATTTTGATTTGATCTCCTTACCAGTTTTAGGTCCCCTGTAACACTGTAAGGTCATTTAAGAGACGGGCTACTTCAACTCTGCTGAACAGGCCCAACCTGGGCTGAGAGGGAACATCCCAGCAGAAAAAAAGACAACATTGTCTGCAAGCGGGATTCAACTCGGGTCTTCCGCATGACAGGCGAAGAGCCTAACCATTACACCATAGCGCCGGTCTAATATGTCAGACAAACGGGGACAAATCAAGGAAATGATAATTTTAAAGCTTTTAAAAAATAAAACGGAAGTGCCTTAGTGTGGACATGTTGGGTCTCAAACTCTCTCAACAACATTTTTGGTGCTATGGTTAAGCTCTTCTCGTATCATGTAGAGGACTCAAGTTCGATTCTCAAGCATGGACGAGCATCAGCGTCTTTCTGTTGGGGTCTGCGGCCTGCCTCTCAGCAAAAGTAGCCTGTCTCGTAAATAATCTTACAGAGTTGCATGGGAATAAAAGTATAAACGAAACCAAAAAGTCTCTCATAGTCGAGTACATTTTCCTGCGGTTCTTATGCAAATGGACGTTAAAACTAAGACCTTGCTGCTCCCCTCTTAAATAGCTGCTTATCCTCCAAAAACATGCTCATATGCCATTAATTACTGCACTCAGCAACATGAAATGTATGTGACATATGCTTTGAACTTTGCAACAATATTTTCACTCCTGAACAACCAAATACTCATGGGAAGCCACATCACATAGGAAAACAAATATAAAACAAGTCTATTGAACAATAATCTATAAAAATCTATGTTCACAGAGAGAACATAAGATCTTCAGCACATTGCCATAATGTTCACGTCTCTCCCTCCCGTGAAAAGATCTCCAAATGAGTTACCTGTACAGGCATGGAAGGCAGGCCGCGACTTGCAGATGGCACTTCGTGTGATTTGAGGTTGTGAGTGTGGGAGGTGGAGATTACGCCTGGCTTCCAGTCACATGATTGGCTGATGTCTTTGAGCACCTGGAGGAGCGCCTGGAGACAAAAAAAAAACCCAAATCACTTGAAGTTGAGGGATTTTCATTTCAGCTTACAACTGCTTAAACCACAGCTCTACTGGAGGAGAGGGGGGAGGAGGGTGATTTCGACGTACCATGGGAAGTAGAAAACTCTACAGGAACTCAATGTCTATAAAAAATAAAAGAATCACATCTTTAGTCTTAACTCCTCTCTTCTTCATAACCCTTTCCAGGTCTAAGACCAAAACCATTACTTTCTGTTTTCATCCTTTCTTTCCTCTGAAACTATTACGTCAGCTATTAGCAAAGACTGGCCCAAAGACTTTGCTATACAGACCTGAGAGGAGGCCCCAACTCTATCAAAGACTGCAAACACTTTGATTGACGGCGCATTGATGTTGTGTGGGAATGTGAGGAAGTTGAACCAGATGCGATGGCCGTGAGCGTAACTGTCGATCTTCCAACCTTTCTGGTTTGATATTGGGAAAGGCTGAAAAATAAATTGGGAAAAAAAAAATTAACACATTGCCCTCTTGTTTCAATGTAATACACATCCTAGGTTTGCACCAAGCCTTAAGCGCATGTTATTCAAAGTGTTTAAAAACTA
Organism: Phyllaplysia taylori; assembly: GCA_032273245.1. NCBI lineage: Eukaryota > Metazoa > Mollusca > Gastropoda > Aplysiida > Aplysiidae > Phyllaplysia > Phyllaplysia taylori. The sequence continues at coordinate 14,865 of JAUKPP010255850.1, forward strand.
AACAGATCAAAACTCATTGTAATTTTCACTATCTTAAAAGGAAAACGTTGGCACTATGATAAAGAATGATGAAATATAGAAAATTCATTCAAATTCATTAAAAAATTACTTTACTCAGTTGATCCCTAATAGCTGGATACTTGTATTTTTCAGCAGTTAATAATCATATAATACCATTGTACAATCTTTTTTTTACATAAAAATCATATAATACCACATGCATGATATTTTGCTTGCTTTGTTGAGGTCAAACAGCACCATATCTAATATGAGGTCATTTCAAAGCCAGAATTTAAAATAGGACAAAAGTAACACTTAAAGAAAGAAGTAAAAGGAGCAGATCCCATCAGGGCACCCATAAACCACTAGGCAATAATTTCAATTATGGAATCAAGCGATGTAGAAACCACATGTCACGTTACAATCAGGCTGATGAAAAGGATAATTACAAACATGAAAGTTAATGAAACTTCCCTGTATCCATTAGGCTGCCCGTCCACTGACATGTTATGTCAGTCGCAGGCCAGGCTCATCTATATAAGATATATACAAATGAGCCTGGCCTGCAACTGACAAAACATGTTCAGTGGACGCGCGGGCTGAAGCTTCATTCATTTCTCTAGATCTTTAGCAACTTGATGGTCTATCAAACAATTGTTTACTCACATGCATGGCACAAAACAAGACATCCATCACCATCAGGCAAACACATACACAAACAGACAAGGAAAGAGTTCAAAAGCTTGCAACCACAACCTCGAAAAATATTTTAACACTTGTAAAGTGACGGTACACCCATACCCGGACATTCTTGAAGAGATCTAGAACTTCCAGTATGCTGAAATGATCTTTTCTCTGAAAGACAAGAAAAACACAAGTAAATATCTATATCATCCAAGATACGTCAGAGAAATTACCGGTAGTACTTACTGTGCACACTTAAGTTTTAAATTTTTTTTACTTTTCTTATATATTTCATAAGTAATGAGAGTTGAAAATCTAAGACATCAAGTTGTTACTCTTCAACTTAACCTCTCCCTGTGCAATGCTGTAAATAATGCAGAGAAATTCTTTGTTGAAAGCTAAAACAAAACATTGACAAGTAAATTTGGTTTGTTTGTTTGTTTGTTTGGTTAGGGTTTTACGGCTCTATCGACTCCATAAGGTCATTTCGGCTCCCAGGGGAAAGTAAATTTGGAGAAGAATATGATAAAATTCCTTTCCTGAATAGAAAATGTGACACATAAAAAATGCTTACTGAATGAAAGTTAAATAGATGACAGCAAAAATGGAAAACACAGTGGATTCCACTTGTGTTAAATTCTTTGAAGTTGATTTTTAGTTCAGTTGATAGTTTTCTCAAGTTACAGCCTTCTTTTTTTTTTTATATATACATTTTTATACTTTTTTCCCTTTCCTAACTGACATTACGTCATCCATAGTCAATTGATGGTTTGGTTCAGGGTGGTTTCTGGTCTTACGTCCCTTGTAACACTATGTCATTTTAGAGGTGGGCCACTTCTACCCTGCCTGTCAAGGCCAACCCAGTCTGAGAGGAACACAACATCCCGGAGGGACTTCCGTAACAAGCAATCAAATCTCTAACCCCTTTTCAAACCCTATGCCTAATCCCACTAAGACCTCAAGGATGTGTGAGGAGTTACTTATAAAAAAAATAAGAAATTCTTGCACATCTTTTCCTACCCATAATGTCTGTTCGCTTGTTACCGAAGTTGTCCCCCTAGCATCTCAGAAGAAAGACAGGGATGCGTGTCCAATGTGGGTCTCAAACTTTTGTGTTATCCGAAAAGCCTAAACCCCACAGACACCAGTCAACTGGATGACATTTTTCAAAGTGTGCGTGGCATTCATCACCTACAGAAAACTAAAAGCTCAGTTTCAAGTTCCGTGCTTTTCATACTACTAAATTCCCTCACCTTGCTGAGGACATAAGCATTTCCACTTATCCATCGCAGCAATGAGAGGTACTTGAGTGCCACAACCACCAGTATACACAGGGCACTTGACAGAACAGAAAGGAACAACAAATCCATAGCTCATGTGATTGACGTCTGGAATGTGTGATTCATACTGGGAATTCCTGTTCCTGGTGATACAAGCAAAACAAGACAATATCAACCAGTTGAATGAACACCCAACGTCTGTGCTTTCACATGTTACTTTTTTTTTTTTCCCAATTTCAACTTTCACAAACAATGTAAATTCATGATTTGAGTCATCAGTTATCATTTATGTTCTCTGACTCACTAGCAATCATATAATTTTTTTTAGGCCGGTAGAAATCCAATGTCGAGCATGAAGTGCAAAAAATAAGTTCAAAGAAAAGTTTCCCACAACACTTTAATAACATCAAAATAAAGGAGTAGGTGTGGATCATGTGTGTACGTTTCTACCAACCCATGAGAGGATCATATCGTCGCTCTCCTCACATAGTGACTGAGATTAATTTTGCTAGTTTCGAGCTGGGGCGATTAGATTTTGAAGCATACAAATCTCTCTTGCTCGGCCATCTCTATGTGAAAATCATCTCAGCCACTAGCAACACGGGTAAGACCCAGAATCAGGTTTCGCCGTTTACCGGGCCATCTTCTTACACAATCCTACTCAGAAGCCTATACATGTTAAATGCAAGTGAACTCTGAATTTGGAGTTCTTGGGGTTCACCCATTCTATTTCCCTACCATTTTGTGTCAAACTGAAGAGAAAGTTATCAAAATTCATACCATACAAAATTGCCAAAAGTGAGAACATGCAGTACAGCAGCAGTTACAACAAAAGTAATAATCAATATTTTTGCATTAAATGTTAATGTAGGGAAATCTGTTTGTGAAAATGTGAAAAGTTTAAAGACAGAGACAATATTTCTATAGAAAAATTAAACACATGCGGAACGAATGTATTTTCTGAGGAAACTTAGATCTTTAATAAAAATCAAAGATACCATCTTGAAAAGATTCTACATCTCGTATGAGAAAGGGTAATTTCCTTTGGCGTCAGTTGTTGGGGTGCCACAGTAACAACAGAGGGGACAAAAAGAAGATAGATGCCATCGTTAAGAAAGCAGAGGATAACAAACTGCAAACTAAAACATGTTGACACCTTATATTATGACGCTTGTCTCAATAAGATCAATTCAATACTACAGGAAAATGAACACCCTCATAATGCCACATTTGTAAGATCTTGTGGAAAAATAGGGGTACGGTTTGAGAGGGACGAGTGAATGAGTAAGGGATTGAGTGAGCAAAAGAAACAGAGCGAAGAGAAGGGAGGAAGAGAGCGAAGAGAAAAGGAGAGAGAAAAGAAAAAGGAGGGAGACCTAAAGTACTTAGAAATACGAACTGTTTATGTATGTACTCTTTTGTCAGTAAGGTGTGCATTGTGACATTGTGTATCCCTTGAGTGATTGTATAGTGTACATTTTTCATGTCTGTGCTTGTCTTTGCAATGTTGACTGGTAAATCCAACCAAAATTTCCCTCGTAGATTAATAAAGTACATCTTATCTTATCTATATTAAACACACGAGGACCACCAAGCCTAATCACAATGGCAGTAGGCCTATTAAAAACGAAGTGACTATACGTCGTCCTGGACCGACGTATAGCCAAACAGCCTATACGTCGGTCCGGGATCGAGAAATAGACAAACAGACTTTACGTCGGTCCAGGGGCTTTACAACCATTGGATTTAGGATAGATCTTTACAAGTATTTAAGATATTTAGAAGGAGTAGACAAGTAAGATGAGAAGAGAAGCAAGGCATGCGACAAAAGTAGCAGGAAGCAGGAGGAGACAAAGGAGAGAATGAAAGGAAGAGTCAGAAAATTAGTTGAACGAGAGAAGAAGAGGAAGAAGCCATGGACAATGCAATGATGTCCCTGCGTAATTATACCGCTTTTTCTCATTGGCCGCTTAAAATAGCACAGGCGTTGAGCCAATGATCGAAGCGCACACAGTATTTTGGAAACTCCATTTTGCATCGACAAGGGCGAAAATCGAAAGTGATAACCTCGTTCTTACTAATAAAAGGAAATAAGGCCACTTGCGACCAATCACAAAACTGGTCACTGTAATTTATGTCCGTGGCGATTTCCGTACGCATGATTGTAAGAAAGAGAGAGAAATAATGTCATTTGTCTGACTATCGGAACTGCATCAGATAGGCCTACTACAAAAGTACGGGGGATCGCTAGCAAGATCGGCTTTTTTTTTTTTCTACCCATGTAATGAAAAAGGAAAAAAAGAAACTAATGCTTTTCTCTGTTGTTTTTAGAATTACATTAGTATAGCTCGCGTGCAGTCCTTGTACAGGAGTCAGAAACTTTCACTAAAGTAGATGAACTGGCCGTTTAGTCGGTGCTTTTATAAGCAAACAAGGAGAGGGGGTAGTCTATGGTTCTGCGAAGGCCCGGTACCACTACAAAATAGCATTGCTGGTTAGCACGCAAGACACACTACATACTACATGATGTAGATCTAGTGCGTCTCTCCGTTTAAGAATTAGTATGGTCGGAAAAAGACGGGTGTCAAATCATTTTTATTTATTCTCATTGCCGATACAAATATGCGGGGGATCGAGGAATAGGCTTATTGGCTATACGTCGGTCCGGGACGGAGAAATAGACGAACAGACTATACGTCAGTCCCGGACCAACGTATAGTCACAGCCATTTAAAAAAATATGAAATCTATAGACGCAATATTAGGTTTCTCCAGTTTTCACCCACCTTAGAAGAACGCACACAGGAATACAGCTTAACATTAGATTTGGAAGAACTTCCGTAACGAGCGACCAAGTCTCTAAACTCCTCTTGAAACCCTACATATGGCCCCAAGAATGTATGAGTTATGTGATTTATAACGATTAAGAAGGTACATTTATTCTTTCCTGTTACTGTACTATTAGATCTGTTTACCACCACAACATAGCGTGGTGTATGAGGAGCGCTGAATCTGAATCACAGTGGTTGCTCGTTACGGAAATCCTCCCTTAGATTTCCATTGGGTGGGCGAGAAAGGGAACTGGGCGAAAATTGCAGCACAACGGGAGATACAAAATATGAAATCTAAAGTAAAAATCTCTAAAAATGAGAATGTGTGACCCTGCCCCTGCATGCAAACACACAGTTGACACAGATAAAATTAAATTTGAAAAGCGTAGGCTGTGGGGTAGGCCTATATAATATAATATCTAGGTTGCCCTAGTTTTCGCCCACCTAAGAACACATAGGAATAGGCAATTTAACACTACTAGTACTAGATTCCCATTAGGCGGGCGCGATTTGGCACTGGGCGAAAATTGCGGCACACGACGATATATATATATATATATATGTTGCCCCAGTTTTCGCCCACCTAGGAACGCGTATGTATGAATACACAGTTCATCACTAGATTTCCAATAGATGGGCAAGTTTTGGCACTGGGCGAAAATTGCAGCACAAAAGATAATAATAGATTACCTAGGTTGCCCCAGTTTTCGCCCACCTAAGAAAGTGTAGGAGTGTAGGAATACAAAGTTTAACACGAGATTCATTAGGTGGGCGAGAAGGGGAGCTGGGCGAAAATTGCAGCACATGAGACTGAGTATGACTATGACTATCTATGAGATACAAACTGTTGGAAACTTTCTCAGTGTTCACTTTTGGGTGATCTTGTAGTTTCGTTCGTTAAAGTCAAAGTTCGGGTATCGATGTCGCCCGGGTATCGAAGTAGATTGTGATTGAGCTAAGCGTGAGACCAGGAGGAAACACTCATCCTATAGCTATAGCATTTTTATTACAATTCAGAACTATTTCAGTCTACTAAGCCTTGCTATACAAGGCTTGGATTGAAATGGAAATTCTGAATTGTAACATAAAAATGTTGTGTTTCCTTCCAGTCTCATGCTTTGTTCACTCTTCTTCAATACCTGGACGATATCAATACTTGGACCTGACTTTATTAACCAACGAAACTACAAGATCATCCACTTTTGCGCTCTAGTCGTGTGGTGAGTCAGTGAGTAGATTAGATCTAGATCTAGATATTAGATCTAGAAGAAGTAGAAGCAGCAAGGAAGTTAGCAGTGTGAAGCAAGCTACACAGAGATTGAGAACGCAATAATGAACGAAAAACAAAACAGGGAAGACGTAACATTGTTCAACAGTAGGCCTAATCGAGAGTAAGTTCAGTAAGTAAAGCGAGTAAACCTCTGCCGCTGCGGGTCTTGATCTCGACTTGACTAGAATCTTTCGATCTACCGTACCTGTACTGTAGAGTCAGCAATGACCTGCGCTAGATCTAATGTTCTCTGTCACTTTGCGTTCATGAAACACAAGAAATTAGATTTAGAATCTAACAGGTAGATCTAAACGGATCTTCACTGCTGTACTCAATCATGGGACTCAATTCAATCCAATGTACAACAATACCACTCCCTCAACAGGAGAGAGTTGCTTTCCGAAACGAAAAAAAGTTAATCTACTCAATCACTTCCTTCTTTTTTATCCTGTAAAGTGCAAAGAAGGGCGTAATCAGTACTGCCAAGCTAGCTACTTTATCGCAAAATTTGCGGAGTTGTTTGTTTTTTCTCAAAGAGGAGATTGATTCAATCTATTATTATTATCGTTCTCTCAATTATTATTCTAAAAAAAAAATCATTTTCTTAAGTAGAGAGATTTGCTGTTCTTCTTGTCTCTGCTACTCTGGTTTGGCCATCCTCTGAAATACAATAAGGGACGACGGAGAAAGTGGCTCTCTTGCAGATCATTTGCAGCGTTACAAAATAGTGAGAATGAAACAATAGACTTCAACCACAAAGGGATAAATTGTAATATTATGATAAACTCTCTTCTTCAGTCAAATAGATTGACATTATGATAATGAAATACATCGAAACATGCTGCTTATCGCGTACAATAATATTGTAGAATGATGCTACAGCGTTGCCTATTATCCGTCAAACTTAGCTTAGCTTTGCAACAAAATGTTACTATAAATTTTACTTTCTGTTAGCGGTTTTTCATGTTGAGAGCTGGCAGCACTGGGCGTTTTCAAAATCTCTTACAAACAAATCAATGAATCGATTAATCAAGGGGCCTGTTATGTTGGGGTTTAGCTTGTTTGTTAGCTTGTTTGTTAGCTTGTTTGTTACTTTATTCGTGTGGGTTTATTTAGGGGGTGTAATCGGCAGGCTATTGCTATTGCTGACTTCCCTGCAAGAATGATTGTAAAAGTACATACATGTATAAATTTGCAGTCTGGCGAAAAGGTATCAGGCCAGGCACAAGGAACTAAAGTCCATTGGACGAGATTAGGCACACAGTACACTCGAAAAACTCGAGTTTTTGGTGACAATGTATACACCTCAGCGTTGACTCAGGGGCTTATACTCCTCATAGTCAGAAAATCCATTCATTGAGCACAATCATAATATTATCCCATATTATTCATTTTTACAGAGCCCAGGCAAAGTTTGGGAAGGGATAACCTAGGAGGGGGTCCAATAAAAAAAATAATTTACCTCTTATGCATCACATGTTTTCCATGTATCTCGTTTCT
>JAUKPP010255851.1:1465-12253 GCA_032273245.1 Phyllaplysia taylori
CCCCCCCCCCCCGATCGGGGTTTTTTGTCTTTTGGGATTTGTTCCCTCTCAGTCCGGGTTCTCCCTGACGGGCAGGGTCGAAGTAGCCCGTCTCTTTAATTACCTTACAACTTAGTGTTGCAGTAGGCGTAAAACTGGTAACCAAACAAAATTGTGTTCATAATTCTTTGACTTTGATTGTTTCTGCAGGAGAAAATTCTGATCTGCTAATTCACGAAGCAACACATGAGGATGGCCTCATTGATAATGCACAAGCAAGCAAACACAGGTGAGTCTAATACGGAATTGGCCATGCTCTGATGAAATTTGAAGAGTGATTGGAATCACTAGGTTGGTATTGATTATAACTGTCAGAATTGTAAGAGTTCAACACCACTAGATCAAAGAGAGTTCTGTTGAGGACAAACTGTGGTTGCGAATACTTTATTTCCCTTTCTTTTACTGCAATTTTTACTATATAATTATTGTCACTTTGTCATTAACGCTATCAACGTCATTGATTCTGAAAAAGCTAGAATTATGGTTGTCGACTTTTGCTTTGGTGTTTTTTGGTTTAACGCCCCATGCAACACTGTGTATGGTCATTTATGAGGCAGGACCTTTGAATTTTACGCCCCTCTCCGATAGGATCGAGCCATGAAAACTCCGAAGAAATCCCTTTGAAGCTCCCCGGATTCAAACCCAGGACCTCCTCATCCTCAGGCTGGCTACTAACACTCGGCGATCGACGCCCCCTTGAAGAGTTTGTTGTTTAAATACTCTTACTGACAGCAAAGAGAAAGGAAAGCATTTAAAATAAGCAGATTACGCCTCATCTCATTTATGACTGTGTTCAGAAGTTCTCTTAGTTCTAAAGACTTATACTAACACTTGATGCGTTAGTGACAATGAACAATCACTCTCTCCATACACAGCACTTTCTCCGAGGCCATGACAGTCGGGGAAAAGATGAAGGCAGAGCATGTGATCCTGACTCACTTCAGCCAGCGCTACGCTCACATGGTTCCCCTGTTCAACATAGACATGCCTCCCAATGTGGGAATAGCCTTTGATAATATGCGGGTAATAACTTCTTTCCACATTTTATTAATCAGTTTTTAAAGTTCATAAATAGTTTTTCCACTTTGCTGTTCAATACTTCCATATCCTGTGTCATCTGCTATGGTCCGATGTGGAACTTCTATTAAAATTTACGCCCTGAAACTAAGCCTTATTTAAAAATGGGTCCCAATGATATAAAAGTAATCTCCTGTAACAAAAGAACACGAAAGAAAAAGAAGGAATTAAACTATCGCTGCATGGCAATTTGATGAAATTGAGCTGTTGTCGTAAGTGCTTTATCTCTATATGGTTTTCAACAGGCTATAGATTCACAATCAGCTCCTTGCTTCTAAGAAGACTTATTCTTATCCTTTATCATCTTCCTGACCTTAAAATGATCATAAACTCAGAGTGTCATTTGGACCTATACCAACAAAACATAATGGCTGTAACAATCAGATGCATGAGGAAATCTTAAAATGGTCTTGAAATCAATGTTTCTTGGAAAATGATTTTTTCTACATACTACATGTCATCAGCAAAGAGAAAAGGTTCATTCCCTCTTTGTAGAATCAAACGTTTAGGTTTCATTTTATTACAATTTCACTCCGTTTCGTCTGAATTTACCTACAGGTGTGTCCCAGAACCATAAAGCACCTTCCAGAAGTGATACCAGCTCTCACAGCGATCTTCTCTGATGAACTTCAAAAGTTAGAGATCAGAAATATCAAGCGAAACAGAGAGCAAGAAGCAGCAAAGCCAACTGTTGATGCAAGATGATATAGTATAAAGCTGTTAGTTGTAATGTATTTTATGTCTTTAAATGATTAAATGTTATCAGAAACTTCAAAATTCTTTTGTTCATTCAGTTCAGGTACTTATTTTTATCTTTATTGGTGGCAGAAGTCAATACAGTGCACTGGGACTCACCAAACTAGCTCAGATGTTTTTATAGTTCATTGGAGCAGAGGATATAAGCCCCCTAAGGGAAGAAACCAAACAAAGTCAAATTACTACAGGATTTGTCTCTATGATCTTGTCTCATGTTCTCCCACCAGTCGGCTGCCCTTTCTCCCCCTCCTCTCTCTGTTCATCATTTTCTTTCTGTATTATGCACTTTGACCCACCCCTATCACATAGCAGGATATGGCATGTGGTACATTTCTATAGTTCTTGAGTTCTTGGTTTCTTATCAGCCGACAATAGATCTTTGCAGTTTGAATTTCAACTAGATGTCTAAGTAGATAATTAATTTTTTGTGAGCTTTCCTACACTTCTGGTTCGTTGTGGATCCGAGGGTGGGTCTGAGATTAGTTGGTTGGATAAAAAGTATTTTACTAATGTGAATGAAGGGAAAAAAATGGGAATTTTTCTCTGACTGCTGAATGTCAGGTGTTCCCAAGTCCTAGTTCATTGAATTCAAAGTGTACTGTATTGAGATGTGACTGCACAGAGGTCACAACATTGAGATTGTAGAGGAAATGTGTTGTAATTCTCTGGAAATCAGGCTCTTGTCAAATTTGGGCCTGTGGAGGTTTTTTTTAACATATCAAAGCATTATGAACATGTATAAAGTATTTGGTGACTAAAAATTTAGGCTAAAACAGCATAAGAAGCTGGTGCCTGTATGAATAATTAACACCTAACTAACGGAAGAAGGGCTCTCAAAATTACATGATTTTTTGCTTTGAGACAAAATTGAAAGTATTAACCCTGAAGTGTACAGTGGAGTCCGCTTAAGGTGACCTTGGATAAGGTGAGATACCAGTTAACATGACCATTTTTCAAAGTCCCGGGCATCTCCCCTCTATTTCTTTGTATTGAAACCTCCCTTAAGGTGACTTGGAACCTCAGAAAAGATGACCAAATATCTTCCCTCTGCCACAATACTACCTTTGTCTGCCTTACACCAGGGCTCCCCGACCACACCTCTTGACCATTTCACACATCCAAGGAGTTGTACGTCGTAACCCGAGCTTCCTGCTCGAGCGTCTGCTATTCAGACACTCCACTAATTTACAATCACTATCAGGTGGGGTCTATTCTACAGCATAGTACCACTTTCTGTTCCCCCTTCCCTCCCTTCCGCTTTTCCACTGATTTCGGATAAGGTGACAAAATTTTTGTGTTCTCTTCGATGTCACTTTAAGCAGACTCCAATGTATTTTACATGGACTGTAGTTGTTTGGGCACAAAAGAAAAAGTAAAATATTATGGTCAACCTTCAGAAAAGTGCTAATAACTCTGTTAGCCTCAATGCACGAGTGACAGGTTTCATGGAGTTGCAACACATTGTCAGACCTGTCCAAGATGACCACCCGTTGATCACTGCTGAGAAGAAACCAGGGTACATGGTTCTTTTAGACAGGTGGTCATCATGATAAATTATAAGGACAGGATAGTAGAAAGTACATGTAGTTGTCTGTGCGAGTGTTCAGTTTCCTTCTTTACAAGTTTTATGTCCCTTGCAACACTGTATGGTCATTTAAGAGACGGACTACTTTGAACCTGCTTGTCGGGGCCAACCTGGACTGAGTGGTATGAATCCCAGCAGAAAAACACTGATCATCCGCACCTGGAATCGAACTCGTGTCTTCAGCATGATAGGTAAAGAGCCTGACTATACACTACAGATGCCGGAGGTGTTTGCTTCTGCAGGTTCCACTGAATACGATACAAGTCCGATACATGTACAATGTACACTAAATGCCACATACTATGTAGTAGCTGAGATACATGTTGTAGCAAAGGCTTTAAGCTGTGTATTTTATCATCACTGTCAAAAAGCCACAATTGCCCAAGTCATATCTTAGTGTTTTGAGAAAACAAATGGAAACAAATTTATTTAATGAATACAAGGAGCTTTTCTATCACATTTCCTTGTAGCACACCGGTAGGCCTACTAGAAAACTGCATTATACACAAGGTTTTCCTCTTGAGTATTTCTGATAGAATAAGACTTAGGGATCTCAATGAGGCAATGACCTGAATTGCCCGAAAATGACTTGGCAATTGTGGAATGACGGCAATGATTCATGAATGTGATTTGGGAGTAGGCCTGAGACAGAATCTTGAGTACGGTACATTAAATTATAGTGAGAAATGAGATTGTACTTGCATAATAATTTCAGAAAATTATAGCTGAGGAAGGTGAAATATTCTCATCAGAATTTTTATTTGAGAACTTGTACGGTGGAATCCGCTAAATTCGAAGTGATTGGGATGAAGCAAGCACCTCGAATTATACAAGTTTGAATTACACTTCGAAATAAGAAAATGAGAGAGTAAGAGAGAACCGCAGAGCACACTATCCACCTTGACATTGTGTAAGGCGGAGTGTTCACTGACCTGTTTTGTCAGTTGCAAGCTAGGCTCATATGTATATCTCATATATAGATGAGACTGGCCTGCAAATGACAAAACAGGTCAGTGGACACTCCACCTAAGCATTCCACGATCCATACATTATTGAACAAAAGACATGTGTACACACTCAAAGACAGACATAAGTTTACACACAATATGATTGTCTTCAGTATTCATGCCATGTAACATCCCATCGTCCAGCACCCACCCTCGCATGACTACACTCATTCAAGAAAGCTCTGGTAGACAGCCTCGCTTACAACAGCTGCAATATGTTTCCACAATATGTGCAGGGTAGTCATGCTAATCTGTCCCAGGGCTGGTGGGGTGGGTTCGAGTAACATGAATGCATCTGTAGGACTAGGACTAAACATCAGTACACAGTACACGCTACTTAAGCCTCTGATTTAACTGCATGTGATACATTTTAGAGACAAGTTTGCACTCCATAACAAAATACAGCCCCTTCACAACTCCAAATCAAGAAATGAAAAACACATTTCTATCGGTCCCTCCTGGGGCTATTTTTTTTCCTGAATGTATACAAAATATCATCAGTATAAATGTTGATATAAAAATTGACACACAGCTTTCATCCAAGATGCAAAATATAATGCATGTAGTATTTATTTATCTATCAATTTGCATTACCTCTTGACAACAGGACAATATAATAATATCTCATACATTGCTTCAAACACACGACATGAGAGATAAGATAATACAGTAGTCTCAACATAATAATTGTCACTCCAGCAGTAGTCACCATTCTCCTGTAATCACAGTGAGCGCAGATGGATTGCATTAATGTTTTTCTATAAATTTCCCTCTTCATTGTTATGATCCACCCAAAATGATCCTACAGTCAGACTAAAACTTTGAAAAAAATATATTATAAACACAAAGCAATAAAGAAGAAAGAAAAAGGCTCCACTGTTTTTAAGACAAAGAAATCAGATACATGTACATAAATAAAAGAAAAAGAAAGAAAAAGAAAAAAGAACATGGCCAATTTTGGCTCTATAAGTACAAGTGTCCTTGCATAGTTTTAGTTGACAGTCTCATCGTTCTCCCTACCCCTCTTTCCCTCCATGTATCCTCTGTGATGGGCTTATAGCAAAGTTTGTGGATGCATTTCCCAAAATATACTCTCTCTCAAATGAGAGGGTACCATGAAATATTGGAAGAAGGAAATTAATAAAGGTTACTGAGTAAGCTTGCATCTAGAACTGTTCACACAATGCTCTCTCTTTTTACCCTATAATAAACAGACCAGGGCCCAAAAGATTTTCGGTAGTCTTGATTCGCTTAAAACTACAGTCAGGATATCGAACTGCACCATCTTTCATCCTGGAATGTACATAGAAGACAAACAAGGTAGTGCTAAAGCAGTTTTATGAGGTTCAAATTCTCTTCTGAAAGTCCTTGATGAGATCTCTCCAATCTCCCTTGGTCCAATTCTCCAGGCGTCTCTTGCCTCGAAGGTCTGTGTGGACGTTATGGCAGGCAGTGAAGACCACATGTTCCCAGACAGGTTTTTTCACACAGCCTGAATGAGTACAAAAGAAAAATGTTTTACTTGCTTTTATCACTTATTAGTATTGCATCTATTGGTGAGGAAAGCAACCTTAAAAGAGAAGCTACAATATACATGTAGGTTAAATTAAGATCTTGATGCTTCAAACCTATTCTTTTCACTACCACAAACCATTTTTGAGGGGTGCACTTGCATTAAAGAGTTCACTGTGCATGAAACATGTCCTGTGCACACCAACATGAAATGAATTACTCCGGAACGGAGACTTGGCGACAAAAAATGCTGAATATTCATATCGAATGAGTCCATTACAAGTGGAGATTCCTGTGTATGTGGTCTTGTGGTTAGGCTCTTTCTCTATTACACAGAGGACATGAACTCAATTCACACATTGGGCAAACATCTCTGCTCCTCTGCTGTGATGTTTATCCCTCTCGGTCTAGATTTGGGCATGACAAGCAGGATCAAGGTAGCGCCTCAAAAACGACCTTGCAGTGTTACAAGGGCCCAAAAACCAAAAATTGAACCAAACCAAACAAACAGAGATCTGTCCTATAACCTACAAAATACGTGATCAGTGAGCATAAAATTTTTATGCAGTGGAAAAGGTGTTCATATTGTTGTAGTGCAAAGACTTACCACTGAGTGGCCGTTAAACTAAGGATATTTTCACATCATGGGGTGATCTGAGCTCTATGAACTTCCTTCTACGCCAGATACCATACATCCTATACAAATAGTTCTTTGTCTACATCAGTACATGTATCTATGCTGTGGTGTAATGGTTAGACTCTTCGCCTGTCATGCAGAAGACTCAAGTTCGGTCCCGAGCGCAGACAATCTGGGGGGTTTTCTGCTGGAATTATTTCCCTCTCAGCCCTGGTTGGCCCGTCTCTTAAATGACCTTATAGTATTGCAGAGGATCAGTTTTATAACTGGTAACCAAACCAAACCAAATCAATACTTGTCAATTTTTTGTTCATTACACAAAGCTCACCTTTGATATGTGTTCGATCATCTATAAGAAGATGTCCATTTACAACTGTCTTATCCTTGGTCAAGATGATCTTGTCCAGCCACTCCTGGCCCAGGTATGTCTCCACCCACTCAAACTGAAGGCAGAGAGACATGGAATTCATGATTCATTGAGAGAAAAAATGGACATAGAGGTAGTATTATCTAAGATTGTAAAGGGTCTTTGGTATCATACAATATGTAGCCGGCATAGCCTAACTTGTCTATACAGGTCACTCAAGATCACAGAGAACAGCTGACCTTTTATGGACAGGTGATAGGTAGGAAAAGGGTATGAGTCAGAATCTCTTACTACTTGAAATCATGTACATATGAAACTGAATATAGTCACACTCAGCGCATATATGTGCCCGCCCCGTTTTGCCTAGCCAGTCACTCGGCCCATAGATGCGCCAGGCCCGAGAAGCCCAATTGCGTCACGGCTGGCTGTGTGTGACCATTAGGGTGCTTTGTCCTTTTGGCTGTGTGACTATAAAGTGTTAAAGTAAATAAGAAAACATTTCAAAATGCTCACATTTCACACTTGCAAACGATGTGAGGATTAAGGAGATAAAAATTAAATCAGCATATTTAGCTTTTCCAAGGTCTTTCAACAGGACTTCATTGTGTTTTTCTTCATGTTAATAAAGTAGCATACAAAAGCTTTAAATCCTTTTGTAAGCCTGCCGGCATACTCTTGAGTCGTTGGGTTTAGATACCGGCACAGTAAAGTTTTTGTGAATATGAATTCATATTACCTCTAAGGTCTTTAATAAAAAATGTCACAACTGTTTTCAATGAACTAACCTTTTCTTGCAGACAATACTTGTATGACGTCAAAGGACTTGTGCAAATGAATACATCAACACTGAAAGTGAAAGAAACCTGACCTGAGTGACTTGCAAAAAGTTGAGGAGGTTTTGCCATTGTATGAATGCATGATGTGAGAAAAACAGAAACAGAATTTTGCTACAAAGTCACATTAATGAATTATTGTATCCTAAATTCAAATCTCATTCTGTGTCATACAACGATAAATCAAACGAATAAGCATTTTGGCTTTGAGGTTCATACTCATTATAGTTCAAACAATTCCGTTTTCATTCAAACATGTGCCATATTACACACGCACTGTGGGATGGTATAAGTATCAATGAACAAAATAAGCAGCCATGAATCAAATGTTTCCACCACAGCAGTCAGGCCAAAGGAAAACATAGATCGTAGTTTATTTATCCGATGGCCTTGGGCATGAGAAAGAAAGTGTGGGAGGTACCATGCGTTTCGAATATAGACCATTTCAGCAAGTAGACCAGCACTAAACACTATTGAATGGAGCACCCAGAAAGCCTGCTTACAAGCTGAGTAGGAGGCTTGGGTTATGATTTACCACTCCTGCGATGCGTAAAGTGTTCAAGAGGTGTGGTCATGGCAGCAGTGGTAGTATTATAATTATAGCTGAGACAAAAAGTGCACTATAATTCCAGGATATTTTGCTAATCTTCCTAGGTTTGAATGTCTTCTTAAGGGAGGTTCAATACAAGAATTGGAGGGGAAAATAAAGTAGCTGGGACCTTGAAAAATGGTCACCTTATCCAGGGCCACCCTAAGCCGACTCCGCTGTATTATGGATGATATATATGAAGGAAAGTCATGCCTCCTGTTGAATAAAGTCAGGTTATTTAATCTCTTTACAAATCAATCTTACCCTTCCATTTCATTCATTTCTTTAACAGCCTCACAGGCTCCTGGAATTTCAGGAAGATCGCTAAAAAAGCCCTCTGAGTTGTAGATGTCTCTGATCTTGTCCTGTCAACAAGTTCCATAAAAAGTGGGAGAACGCCATCATAGAGATCTTGAAGAGAGAGTGAATGAATCAGCATGAAAAAAGCCATTTTTAGTAAACACCTTGGCCTATTTCTCCTATACTTCAAGTGCATTTTATTGCGGGTACTTGAAAAATTAATCTGAACTTCAAGAAATTTTCTATTTCCCAACTTCACAACCCATCACAAAATTCCAGACTTTTTCTAATTTTTCCCAACACCCGGTGGAAACCCTGTAAATAGATTTGTATGCCTACATTAAATCAGTATAAATGTAGGACTTAAAATTGGAAGACCCTCGTCATCAGTGTATGAAATTTTAGTACAGATATAACGAAGAAGGAAAATTTTAAACGACACAATTATGGTTGCATAAAAAACTATTCCCTTAACATCATCAGCATAATATTGGGCTCAAATGCAAAACAGCAAAACTAGAATCTAGATGATGACTTCAGAGAAAGTCTTTGAAATGTGGGTCCACAACTGTAACTGGTACGATTTTCGGATCATCACACCAAAGGTATGAACCGCTCCCTGACAACAGTGCATTACAAGCATCGCCAAACTCAGCGCAACCTCCTATTGACAGTGTTTTTCTAGGCCCCGCTTCAATTGCACTGAGCACTGTTAATATGGACTTAACTACATAACGAGGACACCGGATACACACGTTTTTTAGATTAGAAGCTTCAATGCTTAACTCATATACCTTTTAAAATCACTGATCGCACTTACAGGTAAATCACGTCTCAATTTGGCATACTGGTCCCGGGCATAAAATACTCTTCTCTCTTCCAAAGGGATGAATGGATCATTGGGGTGCTGCTGCTGGAACAGATGCAAGAGGTGTTGCTCAAAATCACATAAGACCATGTCCATGTCGATTAGGACACGCAATCTGTGTTCCCCGTGGAGTCCATCTCCATACTTCCCGGCCATTCTCATTTAGTTGTTGTGTACCACTTGCTTAGTCAAACTGTGACTGTGAGTGTAGGTAGGAGGGTAGGTTGCTAAGGCTAAGTTACTACACTGTTACTGACTGAACTGTTGTTACTGTTGTCGTTGTTACCGTGCCGTTGTAAATATTATAATAATATAATCTTCAGAAATACAATATTCGGCCAATAGGCTTACAAGACAAAGCTAAAGGCCAACGTCTCTGAAGTAAGAAGTCTTGCACAGACACAGACTCAGGCCTACACACAGCAATCTGTAATGTTGTTTACACAAACTATAAGAGACAATGAGGAAACAGAAAGTAAGACGAAGGGAGACTACTCACAATAAAAAACAATTTACGCTTCCTTGTTTACAGCTCTTACAAAATCAATTATTTGGTGTGTTTTTTCTAGAAAACATACTCGTTTCTCCGTCTTTTAAAGTCGGATGGGAATCGACCCAGTGTTTTGTTACATCTGTAGAGATTGTACATGGTTCTGAAATGATTATTTCTGAAAAGATCATACACATAAATATATTGTTCACATTCTAAGCTAATTTTTTGTTGCTTTCAGTGGCTTTCACTTTCAAGATGGCGACCGCTCTGGAGCAGTACGTGAATATGGTGCAAAACCTTTCTGCATCAGGTAATTTGGCCCCCTTTACTTCATTCTGCACATTACTTGATGGCATGAAAAGCTTAACAGATGAACATGTTGACAATAGATATTTATTTGGGCTGGATCCAAGCAGATCGGGTCAACGGGACCAAAAGTAAAAGTCTTGGATACTAACCTGATGAAGAAACTGAGATTACTGAGAATATATGAGACATGAGATCAGATAGGATATCAATCATTTTAGGTTAGATCTCTAGTCTAAGTTAGTAAGGTAGGGCTAGGGTTTTATTAAGTCAGGATTAGGCTCGGGCTAGAGTGAGGGTTAGATCTAGAGTCAAAGCCCCTCAAACAGGTCGCTCCCTCAGACGGGTCAGCTGCCACTATTTTCCTTGATAATTACTTTACAAATGACAGTTTTGTTTTGTTTTTAGTGTCTATCAAA
>JAUKPP010255873.1:0-12252 GCA_032273245.1 Phyllaplysia taylori
TGACCCCGTGACCCCGCTCACCGCTTCAGCGCGCGCGGCTTGCCCGGCGAATAAAGTGCCCAGCGTAAACAGCCGTGAGGGGTCAGAGGTATGAATGCTCCCAACTCAAAAAAAAATTTGGTGAATCTCCCAGGATTCGACAGGGGACCTCCGCATTTGTAGGCCAGAGCTTTATGATCATGTGGCCAAAGGCAGCCAAATTAGCTCTTGCAGGGGCTCAGTATGCAAGAATAAGCAGCAGGGTCAGCATTTTTCTCAAGTCTGGTTATTAGTGATGATTGTTTTTTAGAAGTGGAACGGGTCATGAAATAATGTTAAAAAGCTAGCCCAGGATAGAGAAAAATGGAAAGTGTGGCCTGTACCCTGGTCCAGGATAAGAAAGGCAATGATGATGATTTTTTAAAAGTTTATTGACACTGAAAGATCATTTCAATGCTTGGAACTAAATAAAAAAAATGGCAACACTTAAAAAGAAGTAGCAAATGACACTAATGCGTCCTCTAACCTCCCTCACTCTTAGTAACCATTACTTCTTACTCTTTGCTGTAATTTTAAAAATCATCCAAGAATATATGTTACTCTCATTCCATTCCTTCAGACTGGCACCATTGAGGAGAAGATCTTCCAGCGCCAGACACACAAGAAAGCCCTGAGCAGCTGCGTGGTGGACAATGAGGTGGATGTAGAGCGTCACTTCAGCCTGGGAGAGCTGCGGGAACTCTTCTCTCTGAATGAGGAAACGATTAGTGACACACATGACAAGTGAGACTTGCATTCCCTGTTCGCGTTTGGTCTAGTCCATGAAAGTAAAAAGTTGAGATAACTTGGAAAAGTTTGAATAAAAGTTTTAGGCGGTACTTGAGGCATCTTAGACTTGTTCAGTACTGATCTACTTCTCACTCATCTGAACTCTTTCATTGAGATAAAAACAAAGGTCGATGAACATGGACTTTGTGCCATAAGTTTTATTCAGAAATATTATCAATTATTTCCTACCTGCATTACTTATTTTACTGTTGACAAATAGATTTTATTATGTGGTGTGATGAGCTGTATCAGTGTATGTTTTACCAGACCACAGTCTTTGAATGAACGTGCCCAACCCCTTTTCAAACAAAAGTATTTAGTTGTTACAGCACAGTTTGATTCCTTAATTTGCAACCCATTTTTTGTACAGTGGTAACCTGAATAACAGGGATGCTGGGACCAGAGAAAAAGTCCTGTTATATCAGATCCCTGTTAAATCAGAAATGCAAGGGAAGTAAGTATTTCTGGACTAATCCAGCTGTATTTATTCATGGGTGGTTTCCCTTGCCATAAATACCCAACGACCAGGGGTTTTGGATGGTAACTGCACATGACACATTACGTGTGCCTGTAGCTAGGCTTAGGGCAAGATCAAGGTCTGCAGCCCACCGCATCCTCTCTCTCTCTCTCTCTCTCTCACTATTAACTCGTTGTTAGCCAGTCTTTGTCCCTGCTATATCCGATTGGGCTCCAATGAGGCCCTGTAAATATAGCCGATAGATTTTAATAGAAACAAAGAAAAGGAAAAAAAGGGTATTTAAAAAATCCTTGTTATTACCAGATCCCTATTATTTACCGGGCTTGTTATATATGGTTTGCACTGTAGGCGAATTCCCCCATGGCACTCTGAAATTTTCTCCCCAGGTTCAAGTGCCGCCGGTGTGTGAACAACATTCAAGTGAAGCCTCCGCCAGAGGGCAGCGACTGTAACTCTGACCTGTCCCAGTGGAACCATTCAGCAGACAAGAAGAGCCTTGATGATGTTTTGCTCAAGGGGTCCTGGGAATCTTCTATCACATTTGCATTTCATCACAGATCTCACGAGGAACAAAGAAAGACAGTTTAGACCTTCTCGTCTCTCTGTTTTAGTTCTTGTTTATTTTATAGTGCTGTACAGACTATTTGATTGAAAATGCCCATGTTGTAAATTATGTTGGATTTTGGAGCAAAGCCCTAAACAATTGAAAACAGTGAAATAAATTTCACTTCGTACAAAATACTGTCTTGTTCAATAACTTAACTCTCAATCACCTTACCGGCATCTGTGATATATATTATGATTGGGATCTTCGCCTATCATCATGCAGAAGACCTGAGTTTTATCCCACATGGAGGTGATCTGCATTCTCTTCTGGGATTTGTCCCCCTCAGCCCGGGTTCATCTTGATAGGCAGGGCCAAAGTAACCTATCTCTTAGATGACCAGACAGTGTTGCAAGGGACGTAAAATAGGAATAAAAACCAGTCGATTTCAATGTTCATGTTTCATTGGCAGCTAAATTTAGATAGTTTTGTTATTTGCCAGTTCACTTCATGTGATACCTATATATATATAACAAATCATTTACTCTGGTTTGAATTGTTTAACTTAAAGGGCTGGACATGGATGAAAGCTCGCCAGCATATGCCGGCCTTTGAAAATTCAGTCAGGTTCTCTGTCGGTTTGAGTGAACATGAAGACGTAGCTTGCCATGAAAAGGGAATGATTGTGCGGCACTCTGAAGTAATAAATTTCAAGTCACAGTGTCTCGTTTTGGCAATGGAGCCTGCCCATTTTTAAACCGATGGATAGTAGAGTTGAACAAAAAGACAGGTATCGAGCATTCAATATTGCACCAGTTTTAATGCCGGTTTTCATTCATTAGATATTTTTACATCAGGTTTAGGTCAATGAACTTGCTTTTTTCACCCATGGGTCTGCATCACCAAATGCATTATACGTCGTTCGCGTGTTCAAAGCGAATGCACCGCAGGGGGGTCCCTTTACCTGTGATAACATAATGGGAAGCAAAACGCTGTGTTCTTAGCCAACAGAAATTTGGAATAAACGGAGTCAAGTTACGTTGACGTGGAGGTGGGCATCCCTACCCATACGGTTGTTGGTCGCGGCTAATCCCAACAGGATCTTATTAATTAACCACGTGTGTGGGGTCAGTTTAGGGGTACTTCTTAACTCTAGTGATTAAAGCACGGGTATCGGGAGTGCTTTTATTATCCAATCAGAATTTTGCAGTTCCTGTGATCAGCCGTTGTAAAAGTCGTGATTCAGTGATACTGAATTCTCGATCCAGAGTATGTCACATTCTGTTTGCTCTGTACTTATTAGATCTTTTTCATGTAACTTTTATCTAGATCAGACCAAGGCTGTGGTGTAATGGTTAGGCTCCTCGCCTGTCATGCAGAAGACGCGAGTTAGATCCCACAAGCACACGTTCTGTTGTTTTTTCTGGTTACCTTGACATGCAGGGTCGAGGTAGCCCGTCTCTTAAATGACCTCACAGTGTTGCAAGGGACGTAAAACTGGAAACCAAAGCAAGCCAAACCCTCTACTGTACTCTACATGTAAATCAAGACATTATTTTATTCTCATGAAAAAAATGTAGGATTTTTTACCCTGAGGTAGGATATTTTGGGGGTAGCTTTCGCTGGACACCCTGTGGTGAGTATTCTGGTGCAAAACTTTGACACCCCTGAAAACTGATGAAAATATCAATACGTCCCTTTAATAGATGGCAGACGAAATTAATCACAATAATAATTTATGTCTCTATGTTGGCAACTTTTGATAATGAACGATTGTTTTGTTTTGTTGTCGTAATTCTCTAAAAGCGCACAAGTCCTTGCCAGCAAATTTTTCAGGGAACACAAAAAAGCTGACTCTAAAAACCTTGTCTGCTACCAATGGGTACTGCTATGAATGTACAGTTAAACCTGTCTAAGACGACCACACAATGTTGAGAAAATAGTGGTCGTTTTAGACAGGTGGTCGTCTTAGAGAGGGATGATATAATAAAAAAAATGTAATTTGGGAATCAATGGAAAGTGGTCGTCTTGAACAGGTGGTCGTTTGAGCAGGTTCAACTGTATGTATAGATCATGCGGAAATGTCTACAGCTCAATTATTTGGAGGAAGATTTGGGAATTTAATCTGATTTTTTTTATTATAATAAATATCCAGCCACCGAAATTTCAGACTTGTGCGCTTTTCAGAGAATGACGATTTATTTATAGCAGCAACAATCATTGAGTGAGAGTGAGAGCGCTGAAACTGAAACAATTGATTTTCAGACAGTAAAAATTTCATCAGAGTTCAAATCACAGAGATTGCAAACATATATAATATGGCAATCATCATCATCATCATCATTGCCTTTCTCACCCTGGACCAGGGTATAGGCCACAAACAAACACTCTCCACTTTTCCCTATCCTAGGCTAGCTTTTTAAAAATATAACATCATTCCATGACTTTCCACTTCTCTGCACATCATTTTCTCTGACTCTTCTAATCTATATTATGCGCCCAAAAAAAAAAAAAGATAGAAGCCTGAAGCTGAGGCCCTACTAATTTTCTCTACCTTCAGAATTTCAATTCAGCGTCAGTCAATAATAAAAACCCTACATCTTGTTAAAAAAACAGAGATTCAAGTTGCCAAGTGTGATTTTGTCAAGTTATTTTAATCTACATGTACCATTCTCACTGTAAGCAGGTAGCCATGACAATCCAGACAAAAGTTTTACCCAAGTGTAGCAAAATACATACATTCAGTTGTGTCACATTCATTGATATACTACACTTACACGCAACCGTTATAAATTGTGCAGTGGCTTTTTTTGTCATAGAAAACAGCCACCGGTAATTAAAAATCGGTGTGAAAATTTGCAACTTGAACCTCATTTGGACAAGATTTTAGAATTTTTAGTTTGGTTTGGTTTGGTTTTTAGTTTTACATCCTTTGCAATATAGTAGAACCTGCATAAGTTGACATTGCTGGGACTATTGAAATTACATTGAGTACCGTACCAGGTAAGGAGAAAGTAGACTAAAGGGATGTCCATGTAGTAAATGAAGAAATGGTTGGGAATTTCAAATCCTATCCAATTCGGCAGAATGTCGAGTTATCAGACATTGAGAATATATGCAGGTTCTACTGTACTCAAGAAGTCTCACACTCCTGTAGTGTAATGGAGTATAGCTCTACACCAACCCTGCAGAGAACATGAGTTTGATCCCCATGATAGACAAACATCTCCATCTTTCTACTGGGATGTTTTGTCCCCCTCACCCCAGGTTGGCCCTGACGGGCAGTGTCAAAGTTGTCCGCCTCTGAAACGACTTTATAGCGGTACAAGGGGCATAAAACCAAAACCAACCCAAACCAATGACTATCATTACACATGATGAAATGAATTAAGACAAGATTTTAGTGAAATATAATGTTGATTTTTATTAACAATAATGTAATCAGTAGGCACAAACTGCAGGTTTGGAAGTCTCCTTCACGTTGTACTGCACGCATAAATTTTTCTTTCAAACGAAGTCTATGAATCATGAATATTATATTCGTAAGTGAATTTTTAGTTCTTCCATGTCATATATGGGATAAGACCGGGGTACACTGAAGCTATCAGAACACACACAAACAAAATAATCCTTCACCTGACTTTGTGAGGGCAATTTAAATAGGCCTATATATGAAACAAAAAAGTTTATTGTACCATTAATATCATGTAAAATATAAAATGCATTTTTCATCACAACAGCACCGGAGCTCATGAAGTAACACAAACTCGCAAATCATCATCTTATGATAATCAAAGTTTACAATCTATGAAACTAAAAAAAAATAAAGACCCCACAACATCACAGTTATTCTTCTGCCAAAAATTACCCTGTTGCAACAAACACCCGCTCGCATGCATTCACCTCGGTCACGAACAACTTCTGAATCACAACCGATTCAAAATACACGACCTCTCTCTTCATTCAACTGTCAACCACTTCAATGGCAGTAAACAATCACACATGAATACTTAAGAGTTGCAGAATGAAAGACAGTGGAGTATGCAAGGTTTTGTCTGATTTCCTTCTCCCCTTTCATCATGACCTTTCACACAATACAAACAAACTGGCGTAAGATTGAGAGAAACTGATCTTTCTAATCATGAGTTTTGAAGCAATAGCAATATGATACATCACTTTTACATCTGCGGCTCATTGTAAATAAATTTTAGTGTAATCAAAGCTCCAACTTACACCCTTTGTTTTGACAGGATTTGTAAGTCAAGTTACAAAAACAAGATAATGACATAAAAATGAACTCTTAAAAGTGCATAGATCACAAATTAGCCACATCGTCACTTAAACAAAATCATTGTGAAAAAGGAGAAAGCAAGCAGTTAACAAAACATCTTGACTTGAATTGAAATAAATACATCTGCAACCACAGAAATACCAGCACGCATACAGACAAATGATATCATGAACAATTTCCTCTTTCTTTTCATTCAAGCAGATCACTACACAGTGTTTAACCAAACTCATTACACTGCATTTTCATTTTCAACAGTATGCTAAACACACACACAGCACTGCTTGCCATGCCTAATGCGCCTAGTTGTGGATAGACAAGATATGTTTATTGTGGTACTAAAGCAATACTGTGACTGTAAGTTGTAAGTGTAAGGTCATTTCACCACCAGAAAGTAGATTAGGACAAGTCACAACAGTAACACAGAGAAAGAAGTAGAAAGAGCAGCCCACCAACCACATGACTGACTTGAACCCCCTGCATTATTATGAGATCTTCTGAGGGCCTAGCTGCTGTGTCAACAAAGATGAGCAGTCAATGCAGCAAGGACGTTTTGGGACACTGCATGTACAATGAAAGAAGAATGAGACAAATTTCCTTTTGATTTCAATGGTTTGTCTTTCGCTGCTAACTGGCTTTCTAGTTTTCATCAAAAGCTTCATACCATACAACTATAATACATTGTGATGAAATCAGAATGCATTTTTTTTTAAAAACCACTTCCACATACATTGTAGCCTTCAATACCAGTTTAGCTATTAGAGAATTACAAGAGCCAGTAAGCCAAACATTTGAAAACCTCTCTACCGGTACCTCTAATTCTAATTATTTAATTGGACAAAGGCTATTGTTCAAAATAGTTCCGTATTTTCAGTTTTATAACATGTAAAAATATGCCCACTCAGACTAATTAATTTGCAATCCTAAAAGCATAACATCAAGCTATATGAACCATAGCCATGCAACTATTCAGCAAACATTGTGGACAATATCAAATCTACAGTGATAATCAACAGCACAGCACTAATAAATAGTTGATAATTTCTATATATGAGCATGTTAAGCCAAGTGTGAGCGCGGTCATCATTGAGAGTGAGAGTAATTATATCAAATCATATGATCTCACAAGTAAGGGAAGACGTTCTTAACGAGCGACCAATTCTATTCCGCTCATCATATATCTTGGCCTACAAGACGGTAAGCATGACAGGTAGGGATGGATGTGCAGAATTCATACATGATCCTTGGGGTCTTAGGGGGGGCATAGGCATAGGGTTTGAGGAAAGGTTACAGATTTGGTCACTCGTAGTGAAAGTCCTTCCCACAAGTTCATTAGATAATTTCTTTCATACAGTACTAAGCCCACTGCACACTTTGGTATACACTTTTATTTAGTGTTATACATCCCTGAACATTGACTGGACAGATGAAAAACTGTATGGTTGAGTCAAATGTCAACTAGTTTTCAGTATGTTTTTCTTAAACTTTTGTCAATCTTTTCAAGTTCAGATTCAAGTACCGGTAGGTAGCCTTCTTTCAAAGACTAGACATAAAGAACTTACAATTTCAACACCCTCTATAAAGATTATCACTGGTATGGGTCTTTATGGGAAATGATTGTTCTAAATGTTATGGAGTACGGTAAGTGCTTTTTTTTTTGTGGTTGGTTATAGGCCTACTAAATTTTTGGTTTTAGTCTCACTCTCAGTAGGTAATGAGTTAAAAAATCCCTGGAGAGCAAACAATTATCGAGGACTTTCTGATTTTTGCAACAATACTGTAAACATGTTTCTTTTGGAAAAACTTTGCGATAATAACAACCATGCGAATATTTTCAGTAAAACAGTGCAAAATAATCAGCAAACGACCTTACAAAAGGGACATAACACCACGGCATCTAGTTGCATTAGATTTGAAAGAGTTATCAGATCTCCCTTCTCAATTTCCCTCGCTTAGAATTTTTTTCTATCTTGCTATGAAGTAGCCTCTTGTTACTAGTAGGGCCTATCTGAGAAATAAAAGATTAAAAAAGTCCTTGCGAGAAAAACACGGTTACAATTTACAGTAGCCTATGTGATGCCATCTGATGAAAGTAAAAAGAAGTCCACATAATAATATAAGGTAAGATTGCACAACCGTGGGAATGCTTGGTCTTCTTACAATATATCAGATAGAAGAATTATAAACTTCAATTTTCAAATTCATGAACATTGATGGCAGGGCCTGAAGATTGAAAATTCAGGTGTTTTTCCAAATGAATCCTCTTGGGTAGGCAATTTTGATAGCTGGTAGGCTAAATATATAGTATAATTGTATTACCTATTCATAAAACTAACTTGTTGGTGTCCGCAATAAAACACTAATCATGGGTCCCCAATGTTTGAAACCCCAAAATTTTGGGAAAATTGACATTATAATTCAAATTCAAATTATAAGATAAGACAACTTCCTACATGATTGAACCTTCCAAGCAATGGCAAAGGAAAAGATCCTATAAAATTAAACACATAAATAGGCCTACTGCAAAGAGGACACATAGGCCTACTGAAGAGCTCCCAAGAACAAAAATAACAGACAGCCATGCACAGTAGGGAGTTAAGGCTTACATTTTTCTCAGTATTTTTTGCTAATATTAATAAAACAATTCTTTAAATCACACGAAGCACTGTCCAAATCTTCCAAATAATGAGAATTATCATCGGAACACTTTGTAGTCACAAGGGCAGAATGACAAAGAACCCTTATGGTCAAACACAGCCAGAGCCAGCCGTGACACGATTGGACTACTCGGGCCTAGCACATAATGCCCCGTGTGACTGGATTGACACATATATGCACTGAGTGACTACAAAGTGTTAAAAGACATCAGTTCATAAGATTTGTGAACACACTGCTAGAATAGTTTACATCACAAAGAAAAATTAGCACAGACACATCAAAAATATTGTAATGTTGGTTTGATTTTGGATTTGCGTCCCTTGCAACACTGTAAGGTCATTTAAGGGACAGGCTACTTCAACCCTGCCTGTCAGGGCCAACCCGTGCTGAGAGGGACATTGTCCCAGAGGAAAAACAGAGGACATGTGTATGTATACTATTTTGATGTTTATGTGTAATTCTCTAAAC
Source organism: Phyllaplysia taylori (assembly GCA_032273245.1). Classification (NCBI taxonomy): domain Eukaryota; kingdom Metazoa; phylum Mollusca; class Gastropoda; order Aplysiida; family Aplysiidae; genus Phyllaplysia; species Phyllaplysia taylori. The sequence continues at coordinate 9,244 of JAUKPP010255873.1, forward strand.
TCACCTCAAGTGATCTTTATCAGCCTCTGGTGGAAGAAAAATTAAACCCACTACCGGTACTTCAGCCCATTAGGAATCATGTAGCCTACCTAGTCTCTTTTATTTGTACCCTCCATGGCTTAACAGTATTTCAACCTACTACTGCTATGGTTTTTGTATTTTAGCCCTTAAAATGAGCTATCTAGAATAGCCCAATGCACCCCATTACATGAGCAGGCTTGCCTGTGTTTGCATTCAATTCATAATTTAAAAATTTTAGTATGGTATTTCAAGCTTTGTCAAAATTAAAGTAAATGACTCAGATTACTACCTCAGTACTCAGTACTGGTTATGAAAAGTTAATACCAGTATCTAGAATTGACTCATGAAAAAATCTTGGTTATTTTTTATCAATCATCTTGTGTAGAGATACAGAATTACAATTTATACTGTGGATTCATTCATTCTTTTCAGCTGTAATTTTTAAGAGCCATCATTCATACACACAATTTTGCATCGTAAACAACAACAGATCTGTACAACTGCACATATTTACATTTTTTTCAGTAACAAGTGTTCAAAGTAATCACTTTAAGAGGCTGGAATGCAATCCTTCAGGATTTCCTTCGTTGCTTGTGGTATTTTCTCTGGGAACACAATGCTAAATTCTACTATAAGGTCCCCACGTTTCAAGGGATTTTTGGGTACTGGAAGGCCTTCTCCTTGTATCCTCTTCTGTGTAGTTGGCTTCACAACATCATTCAGTGGAAGAGCAATTTTGCGCCCACTAAGAGTTGGTAGCTGTATTGTGGCTCCACACAAAGCGTCTCTCAAAGATATGCGCACTTTATGGCGAATGTCACATCCATCTCGAGAGAAGAGAGGATGAGGTTTGTCTTTAATAACGAACACGACATCAGCGGGCACATTATGTGGTGTCTGGTCACCCTCCTTAGGAAATGTGATCTTGGTGCCTGCCTTCCAACCTGGTTTGATGTCAATGGTGAGAATTTTGTCCTCGGTGCGAGTGCTCCGACCATCTGCATTCAGCACTTTACGCGTAATTTTAAGTTTCTTAGTTGTGCCAGAGAGAATGTCCTCTAATGAGACTAGCAACTCTCTTACAACCGCAGGATCTTGACGTTTCTGACGGGCATTTTGCCCAAACATGTGATGGCCAAATGGATCATCCACATCCATGTCATGACCATCACTCTGAAATTGAAAGAAGGGAGAACGGCCCATGCCCATTCCTCCAGTATGTTGAGGACCACCAAAACTGAAGAAGCTTTCAAATGGATTTTCGTTGCCGAAAAACATTCGGAATGTTTCGTGAGGGTCTCCATGAAATGAGTATGTGTAGTTTCCTCCACGGCTACCACTTGGAGATGGACCACCACCACCTCCGCCACCCATTCCTCCTTTCAGACCTTCTTCTCCAAATCTATCGTACACTTCCTTCTTTTGAGCATCACTGAGGACATCATAAGCCTCTGCAATTTCCTTGAACTTTTCCTCTGCACCTGGAGACTTGTTTTTATCAGGATGATATTTCAAAGCCATCTTTCGATAACCTTTTTTAATTTCATCTTCCGACGCTCCCTTGGCCACACCAAGAACCTTGTAATAATCCTTGCCCATATTGTTATTGTGATTTCAGTACGGGAACCACCAAGTAAAGAGGTTTGGCGGTAGTCACACACTGTGCAGTCACCAAATCCTGACTGAACTTTTCACCGTTTAAAACAATACTGCACTCCACGAGTCAAACCTTGTTAATAACACGACTGTTCTCTCTGGGAGATGCTTATTAATCTACACACACAACAGATTTAAATGTCTTCGTCGTGCAGTTCACAAAACTTCTGAAACATAGGGTCAACAGTTGTCAAGAATGTTTTATACGTCCGCACAAAACACCGCGAAGTAACACGAATGTTGACGAACAGAGCCGAAGATACACGAATATTCGAGAAGGCTCCGAACTTCCGCTAAAGTTTATCCCAAAATAAACCAGCTTCCTAAAAATAAATTGCCCAGGTTTTCCTGGTATTTTCAGTGGACTGAGTGGACTGTCGGAAAACGACGTGTATTCAGTTTGTAAACAAAATTACCACAGTCAGTTACTGGAAGTATCCAGCACGTGTGAAATCACAATCTTCGACACAAGAAAACAATACAATTATGATTCACAAAATTGTCCAAGATAATATTAACACTTCATCTTTTGTATGAACAATACGTGACAATAGCGGGAGACATAAAATGTGTGTAAGTGTGTGTTTGTGTGTGTGTGTTTGTACCTGTGTGTGTGTGACGTGTGTGTATCATGTGTGTGTGTATGTGTGACGCGTGTGTATATGTGTGTGTTGGGGGGGTGGGGGGGGGCATGATTCTTGAAATAGGTTTTTGATTCGCACTTCGCACAAAGATTGCTTTTCAATTTGAGTGCGGGGTAGGGGTATTGCGATGGGCGGGAGTCCCCCTCGTCCGTCCTTGGTCTTACTAGGTGGCCAATACCCAATAGACATGTAGGCATTGTTTTTATTTCACAGCATCCGGGGGGACGGGGGGGGGGGGTGCAAGGTCACGGGCGTAGCGTCCATGCAAGCAAAAAAGCAATGCTTGCTGCATCTTTTTGACTGCCTAATAGTCTCCTACTTTCTCTAGTTATCTTTTTTCATAAAATAGTTATTCTCTCACTTTTACTTTACCTTCGCTTGCTCTTCACCAGGTAACGCCCTTCGCCCCTATGCTAGGTACATGTTGTGGTTTCTTTCATCAGTACGGTATCACTTGATTAGCCAGCACCTTTCAAAACACTGCTTCGGTCTTGCATACCTTCTCATCCCCCTAGATTTGCACCGTTTGTTTAGACTCGCACAGGTAGCTTTGTGCATACGTCATGCAAGAAAGTAGAACAACTTCGAAGGGCAAGCAACGAGCAACCTTTACGCTCAAACAGAGTAGCCACGAATTCGGAGCGAAAACTTCCAGCAAGATCCAGCGGGCATGACGCCAGATTTTATT
>JAUKPP010255884.1:0-10765 GCA_032273245.1 Phyllaplysia taylori
TACCCTTTTTATGTGACTTAAGAGAAAGAGAGAGAGAGAGAGAGAGAGAGAGAGAGAGAGAGAGAGACAGAGAGAGACAGAGAGAAAGAGAGAGAGAGAGAGAAATATCAGCGTACACTTCCGTATAAAGACAATAGGCGAAGGCACAAAGCGTCATTTCAACTTTTTCACTCTTGACCGTACCGAATCAAGAGGCCAGCGTACAGCATCCTATCACTTAACACTAGGGATGGGCGAAATCCGAATGGTTCATGTGAATATTTAATTATATACACAATAGTTCAGCCCCTTACTCGGTTTTTATGCTAGAAAAACCCAGGGTTACGAGTATTATCATTGCAGTGCATTTAGGCGTAGTTCTGCCTCCTCCTCTCCGGAAAATCCCGCTGTTGTTATTAATTTTATCGTGTATGGGCAAGCTCTATTCCTAATGACCCAATAAGCAAATCATCGCACTCTATTAGATCATCACACAATATACCTTACCGATCACCGGCGCTGTGGTGTAATGGTTAGGCTCTTCGCCTTGCATGCGGAAGACCCCGGTTCGATCCCAGATCGCAGACGATCTGGGGTTTTTTCTGCTAGGATCTTTTCCCTCTCAGCCCGGGTTGGCCCTAACAGGCACGGTCGAAGTAGCCCGTCTCTTAAACGACCTTACAGTGTTGCAGGGGGCGTAAAACTGGTAACCAAACCAAACCTTACCGATCTGCCAAACAGTACAATTTTCTTCTTGCCTGCAGGCTTTTACACTTTACATGGTTATTAAATGTCAGTTTTTATTCTTTCCCTCTCTCTCTCTTCTTCTCACTCACAGCATCTCTCGTCTCTCTTTCACTAAGGTCCCTCTCTCTCCCTCTCCGGTTTTTTTTTTCGGTTACCAATTGTACGTCCCCTGCAACACTGTATGGTCATTTAAGAGACGGGCTACTTCGACCCTGTCTGTCAGAGTCAACCCGGGCTGAGAGGGAAAAAAATCCCAGCAGAAAAAACCCAGATCGTCCGCGCTGGGGATTGAACCGGGGTCTTCCTTTCCACAGGCGAAGAGCCTAACCATTACACCACACTGCCGGTCTCCCTCTCCGTGGCACAAACCTACTACAACAATCGAACCAATTATTCGTATTTCACATGGAGCCAATGATTTACTGTATTAATTTGTTTTTTTCGCGTGGATTCTTTTTTTCGCGAAATTGAGACAAACCAGTTTCGCTAGTTTGGGGTTTTCATTTCCACGAATTTCTCAGTTACATTAACCAGATATTATTATAGCAAGGAAGAAAAGAAGAAGGAACATTTTCTCAAGGTTGTTATTTTCGCGAAAATTAAAACCACGCCTTTCAAACAAGTTCTTGTGTTTGTTCTTTCTTTCACGCGCTCGAAGAGTTGGAGAGGATATTCGGATAAAGATTATTTTTTCACTGCATAGTCGGACACAAGATCTGCCTCTCAAGAATCTTAACTCACCTGTTTGGCATGTTTCGATGATAAGATTGGACAATTATTTGGATATCCAATTAATTTGAAATGGACCATCCAAATATTTAAATCCATGAAAACTAACTCTTTGTCCAGGCCTACTTACCAGCCACTTTCTCCTGACCATGAAGCGTCGGAGCCTCTCAGTGTTGAGGCGTTTGTAACGCATCCCGTCCACTTCATCTTGAGTCAGCCAGTCGTGGGACAGACACTGGTCTGTGAGCAGACGTTTCCTACACACAAGTAGACACACAATAGTTATATAGTTGTTTATAAATTTTCTACTTTGCTTGTCAGTCAGCAGTAATTTCTACACATATATAGACACACAGTAGTTATTACAGTTGTCTATATTTTGCTTGTCAGTCAGCATTCATTTCTACACAAAAGTTGTCTATATTTTGGTTGTCAGTCGGCAGTAATTTCTACACACAAGTAGACACACAATAGTTATTATAGTTGTTTATAAATTCTCTACTTTGCTTGTCAGTCGGCAGTAATTTTTACACACAAGGAGACACACAAATAGTAATTATAGTTGTCTATATTTTTCTTGTCAGTCGGCATTAATTTCTACACATAAGTTGTCTATATTTTGGTTGTCAGTCAGCAGTAATTTCTACACACAAGTAGACACACAATAGTTATTATAGTTGTTAATAAATTCTCTAATTTGTTTGTCAGTCAGCATTAATTTCTACACACAGGTAGAAACACAAAAGTTACTATAGTTGTCTATACATTGCTTGGCAGTCAGCATTAATTATCTACACACAAGTAGACACACAAATAGTCATTATAGTTGTTTATAAACTCTCTACTTTGCTTGTCAGTCAGCATTAATTTCTACACACAAGTAGACGCACAAATAGTCATTATAGTTGTTTATAAACTCTCTACTTTGCTTGTCAGTCAGCATTAATTTCTACACACAAGTAGACACACAAATAGTCATTATAGTTGTTTATAAATTCTCTACTTTGCTTGTCAGTCGGCATTAATTTCTACACACAAGTAGACACACAATAGTTATTATAGTTGTTTATATTTTCTCTTTTTTACTTGTCACGTGAGTCAGCATTAATTTCTACACACAAGTAGACACACAAATAGTTATTATAGTTGTTTATAAATTCTCTACTTTGCTTGTCATGCTGTCTACACACAAGTAGACACACAAATTATAGTAATTATAGTTGTCTATAATTTGCTTGATCGTCGGCATTAATTTCTACACACAAGTAGACACAAAATTAGTCATTATAGTTGTCTATATTTTGCTTGTCAGTTAGCATTAATTTCAACACACAAGTAGACACACAATACTTCTTATAGTTGACAATGATTTGCTTGTCAGTCAGCATTAATTTCAAATTTTCACACTGCTTTGGAGTGTTGGAAAGGAAAGAAATCGAATTGAAATGTAAAATGGCGTAGGCTTATTCGTTTTTCTACAGAACAGCGTCCAATTGTATTGATTTTTAACGTGGAATTGTCTTTTACTTTTAGAGCGGGGTGGTATGAAACGAATCCACAAATAAGATGGAAGCATCAGAAATAATGGGTAATTCAGAGATGGTGAATTTGAGGGGTGGGAGGGGGGCGGTAGGCTTGGTCATGATTTTACAGCCCTGGTAAGACTGTAATGTAATTGTAGATGCGGGCTACTTAGACCCCGCTTATCAAAGCCAAACCGGGCGGACAGTTAATTGCACAGCTGAGACTAAGACATGCTCGTCCAAAGTGGGGATCGAACTCAAATCATCTGCGTGATAGGCGAAGAGCCTAACCATTTATTCATCATAAACGCCGGTTTTCCCAGATTGGGCCTACAAAATTGCAAATTATTTTTCGTAGGACAGAAAAACGCTGCCCTCGTGGTATGATTGTGGAAACTGTTGCATAGAGGTTCACAAGGAAGACCATTGTGAAATCCAGATATCAAGCGCAAAAATTCTAAACCATGCAGCATTAGGCTGAGTAATAACCCGCTTACTGGGAAATCCTTCGAGCCAAAAAAGGAAACTTAAGTATTAAGTTCAGCACTTTATCTTGAAAAACCAGAATATATTCAGGCACTTGATTGTAGAAACCGCTTGGACCTAAGGGGAAGGCAATACGCCTGCTTTTAAGTTTTATAAAAGGCTTGTAATTGCAGGATGATGACCTTTATCCTCTTGCCAAGTACATGAAATGCACAAAGAACAGCTGTTCAGTTTAAAGTGAAAAGAGTGTTGAGCAGTTACTGAAGAAGAGAGGGAATGAGTCAATTCTGTCTTATCTCTAGGAAATGACGCCTCTTTTCACAGAAAATCGTAGCGATGTAGTCATCGTGCAAAATTTTCCTCTAAATTATATGTGTGGGTTTTTTTCAGCGCGCTTTGCAACACTGTTAAGTCATTCGGGAGTCGGGACCTAATTTCATCGTCTATCTCCTATAGGAAGGTCTCGTAGTTATTAAAAACTCACCCAAAAAAGTTAATGGGATTAAAAAAGGGATATCTTGGAATTTTGAAACTTGCCCATGAGGCCATCATGTAGCCTTCTAGCGCAACAGACTAAGAAAAGAAACAAAACAAAGAACACACCCCGACCCCCCCAAAAAGAGAGAAAAAAAACACACAAAAAAACTCACTCCTTTTTCTTGACCAGGAGGTTTGAAATAAAATCCTTGGCCTGGTCGGAGATCTCGTCAAAGGCGTCGTCGTCAAAGTCAAACTCTCCTGACGTCACATTGGCTAGCGTCTCAGCGTCAGAGTCGCCCAGGAAAGGAGACAGGCCAGAGATGCTACAGAGCGAATAAAACAGAACATGGAATAATTGATTAATAAAAAGAGGCATTGAAAAAATCTACTTACTTCATCAATACTACTACTAATAAAAACAACTGCATTTATACAGTCGCGAGCAAAAAAAAAAAAGCCACGCTGGGAATTCTCGTTAATCAACGTCTCTGTAAACCAACGGTCAACATGCAATGCGCCAAAGTGTTCAGCTGTTCAATATCTTTGCAATGACGAAAACCGCAACGAAATTCATCCATCGAGAATGGCTCCACAAGCCGTTGAAGGGGGTGGGGGTGAGTGTTATTACCCTAAGGCTGAAGGTTGAGATTCCGTTGTGTAACAGCACAAAACACCAGGGTCATAACCGAGTCCTTATCATATTCATGAATGACTACTGTAACACGTGACATTTCTGTACTTGTGCTGTTCTCATCAATGTACTCCGTACTGATGTTGTCATTGTACCCATTCCATTGTCTGATATAAACCCGTGACAACAAATTTCCCCCTGGGGCAATAAAGAATATTTTATCTTATTTTATCTCATCAAGAAACTTACAGCACGTAGCAGATCACTCCCACGCTCCACATGTCGGTGGTGTAGCCAATTTCGTCATAATTGATCACTTCCGGGGCGATGAACTCTGGCGTGCCGAGCATGACCTTGACACTCTCGTTCTCCTGGAAGAAGCGGGCAAGTCCAAAATCGATTATCTTGATGCGGTTGGAGTTCTCCGCGATACACAGGATGTTCTCAGGTTTGAGGTCAAGGTGAAGGACGTTGTGTGCGTGCATATAAGCCACGCCCTCGCATATCTGGCGCAGGAAGTGCACGCAGTCACGCTCCGTCAGGACGAAGTCGTCACCGATGACCCGCTCGAACAACTCTCCGGCGCCGATGCTGAAACAGACAAAGGAATGAATACTTCAGTTCCTTAATTGCTATATCTATATATGCCCTTTTTCAGCAAATCCCGCTGTTGTTCTTAATATAACACACAATATTAACAAACAATTTTGGTGTTAGGGATCTAGTAAATTCTAGGCTCTCAACCTCCTGTCCAATGCGACGTTTTGAAAGGTGCAGGTTTTCTCAAGTTACCGTGTCGTTCCATAAAATTTATCATCAGTGTTTAGTCCTGAAGGGAGAGGCATAGCTTGGATGTTATTTAGGGCTGTACCACAGAATAGATATAATACAGAAGTACAAATACAAATTATAGCCACTTCGGTAGGTTCCCCCAATGTTCGCTCTCCAGAAATCCGCCATCTTATTTGGTCGTATGCGACTTTTGATAACGCACAACAAAAAAGCACGCTACACACTGCTCAAACTTTCAAAAAAATGTTTTATTAGCAAAGCACCATCATTCTCTATTAAAAAAATTACGGGAGCAAAAACAACAAATTCAAATAAATAACACTTTCTCATGTAGAGATGCTATTTGCATTGAAAGTAAAAGTAGTGGAGTTACTGTATAGGGATTGTACTTCCATCTATTCTGTAGGTTTTTTGGAGACCTTGGGTGCGACCAAAAAAATGGCGGACACGAGAAGCCGGAACCTATTTTGTGACGTCATTGCATAGGGATTGTACTTCTGTATTATATCTATTGTACTGTAAAGTGGAATAAGCGATAACAAACCGGCCCCAAAAAAGTTAACCAACTATTCAAAACACTCACTATTCCATGACCAGCACCATCCTCCGGGGGGAATCGAAGGCGTCCCACAGTAGCAGAAGCTTCGGGTGTCTCAGCCGGTTCATCACCGCCACCTCCTGGCGCACCGCTTCCTTGTCCTTCTCGCGGACTTTGAGGATCTTGGCGGCCCATGTGTGACCCGTGGCTTTCTCAGTACACCGGTACACCACGCCGAACTTGCCCCTGAGGAGATGAATGCAGAAGATCAGAATCAGAATCAGAATCAGAACGTTTATTGGTCTCTGACGAGAAATTTGGCATGGTCATGTTACAGTGAGAGAGAAAAAAGACAACACCAACAAGTGCAACATGTTGTGTAAGACAATTTGCAGTATTACATTCACCAACTCTTTCTTTCCTCCCTCTCTCTCTCTCTCCCTCTCTCTCTGTCTCTCTCTCTCTCTCTCTCTCTCTGTTTTCTTCGGTTACATTCACCAACTCTTTCTTTCCTCCCCCCCCCCTCTCTCTCTCTCTCTCTCTTTCTCTCTCTCTCTCTCTGTTTTCTTCGGTCTTTCAGTATTCTTGTTCGTCATGATTATAATGCATGTGTATAGGAACTTCCCCCAGGGTGCAGAGCTGAACTGCCATGGCTCTGTCGGTCGTAAAGACTACTTGAAGGGTGCATAAGCCATATAAGTCACTGATCAACAACAACAATATAGGAATTTCAAAGCAAATAGAAAAATAAGGAAAAACTTAACGATTTTTTCTTTTCTATAATCAATTGTGTGTGTTTTCTTTAGGGATATTTCTATGTGGGTTGGGTTGTTTTAAATCAACTCTTTCAAAATGTACATTAAGGCTAATTTCAAAACACACTTTTCCCCTTCACTTGTTCGATTGTTTGTTTCCCTGTTTACTAGCGCCTTTGTGTATTTCGTCGATTTATCTATTTATACCCAATTAATATATTTGTATATCTAAAAAATTTACCCAATTTATATATCTATTATATTTATCATTCGATCCATCCATACGTCAGACCGTCCATCCACCCGCCCGTTTGTCCGCCAGACAGTCTGCCTATCCAGACATATACCCATACGCACACCATAGTATTTATTCATCAATCAATCCATCAAATTATCCATTTATGTAATATTCATATATTTGCAGGCCTATAGTTATTTACTGCTATATTAATAATAAAACAAAACCTTCAAGAATGATGAGGTGAGCAAAAAACTGCTTCACCCTTCTGAAGCTTACTCACTTTCCAACCTCCTTCTCCAGATCGTAAAAGTCCTCAAACTTTTCATTGGTTTTCATCGAGACATCGCGGGGTTCAAAGGGGAGCTCATCTGTCGGGACGAAAGAAAGAATGTCATAATAACTCGGTTATGTCCCTTGACACGAGAGAGGCTCGTAAATGGGCAAAAAGGACGAAATATGTCCATTGAAACTTGTGGACCTTCATAAAATTTGTATCTTCCAACCAAATCGTTTTCATAATAACAGTGTATAACGAAGTCAAAACCATAATAACATAGAGTGATTTACATAATTTGTCGCTGCTTGTTTCAAATCCAAAAGAATTACATTTACCTAACTCATTGCTCCAATTCTACCCACGTCTCTGAACTGAATAATGACATGTTTAGTGTCAAATCTCTCAACCGACTCCCACTAATTTCAGGGCATAATTTAGTTTTAAAATGTTCTGCTCAACAATTATCACATCCCATAACCTGTCTACCTTATCAAAAACACAAAAACAGAGCATCATACTTTCGAATTTAACAAACATAATGCAAGGGAAAGACTGTAGCTGTGTAATTGATGCTTTGATCAACATTTTAATTATATCTTGCTCTTAACCAAAACGATAAGAAGGCAGAACAAAAATGGGAAAGTACTTAATAATAATAATAACAATGATAATGATATTAATAACAATAATAATAACAATAATAATAATAATAATGATAATAATAATAATAATCATCATAATAAAATTAATAATGATAATAATAATAATAATAATAACGATAATGATGATGATGAGGATGAATTGCATTTATTCAGCGCATATCCCAATTACTGGCTCTATGCCTTTGACAATCTTTTATTAGCCCGGCAGATCAAATTCATTCAAAGTCATTAAACGACGTCACGAATGAAGAAATGAGACATAGAGTCTAGTCCCTATATTACATCAGAGGTCACTGGCGAAGAACTCGTGTTCTTGGAAATAGAGACAAAGTATAAAGTCCAGGACTGACACTCTAGATAGAATTTAACTAACAACTTTCAATATAGAGCAACAATATAAATCTCCGTGGTTATAATTGACATGTTTGTGGTATAATGTATATCAATTATGGCTATTGCATGCGTCTGTTGTACATACTATTGTAGTCATCTTAAATATAACTATAAAGAAAAGGAGATAATAATAAGTTCTCACATAATAACGAAAAAGATAAAGAGATATGATCTCAAATAATAACGAAAAAGAAAAAGAGATAATAAGATCTCACATAATAACGAAAAGAAAAAGAGATAATAAGATGTCACATAATAACGAAAAGGAAAAGAGATAATAAGATGTCACATAATAACGAAAAAGAAAAAGAGTTTTGATCTCAAATAATAACGAAAAAGAAAAAAAGAGAGATAAAACCAAAAAGGGTAAGTGATATGCTAAGTTATCTGGAGTGGTATTAAATCTACGATTAAGAAAAACTAACATCATTTCAAAATTATTGTACACATTGTCATAGCGCTTGAGTCACAACGAAACTACTGCTGTTTTTATCACTAGAACTTATTATCATAATGAATTGGATTATTTCTACGTATTATCACAAAACTGTTTTTAACCTGTTTCAGCATTTCAATTTTTCGACTCTTAAGACCACAAAAGACGACAACATTTGTGTGTTTAAGCAATCTGAATTTCAATTAATTAAAGAGAAATGAAAACCAATAAAAGGAAAATGACCCTATACACCGGTACTCATGCATTTGCCTAAAATCTACAAAAACGTTAAAAAAAAAAAAAAAAAGGGTAGGCTATAAAGAATACTTCCGATTGAATAGTAGGGAGAAAGGGGGGAGGGCGGGCATGGATCAGTGCAAGGTAGAAACATATATCAATAACATCATTACATTGGAGGAAAACAAAAGTACAGGGAATGATGTGAATTAGAAAACAAAAAAGAAATATCCAAGGTAGGTAAATAGAACAGAGGTGCGAGTATACATAACAACCTAATAGGTTTATGGCAGTGATTTTGCATCCTACATAGAAATGGGGTATGGTAAGTAAAATCAATACTAGTAGAGTGAGGTATTGAATTGTTGATAGAGTTAATTATCATACGGTTGTTGTTTTTTATAGATATTATATAGTAACAACCCACAACGTTTGACTTGTTGGTGCATGTTGTGAGCTCCATGTATGGGCGTATGTCAGATATTCTCATCAAGAGTATAATATTATAAGTATTGGTGAAATAGGAAATATTATGGAGATGTAATTACAGAGACGAGGCGAGAGGGTTGGAGAGAAGTAAAGGGAGACGGAATGAGAGAGAATGATGATGAGAAAAGGGAAAGAGATACAAAGAGAAAAGAAAAAGAATGAGGCTGCAACACACACGACATAATCCAACCTATAGGAGATGGATGTCAAATTCGGAGATCCCGCCTCGTAAATGACCTTACAGAGTTGCATCGGGCGTTAAACCAAAACAAAACAAAAAAAGAAGAAAAAAACAACAACCATAAACACACATAATTCACATATTTATGTCCACACTCACATTTAACGAGAGAGAGAGAGAGAGAGAGAGAGAGAGAGAGAGAGAGAGAGGCAAGAGATGCAGAAGACAGAGCGGGGAGAGGTAGGGAGGAAGAGAGAGATACAAAAGAGAGGTAAAAAGGGGGGAGATACAGAAGAGGGTGCGGTATAATAAAAGAGGATGTAGATACAGAGAGAAAGTAAGAGAAAAAGAAAGAGAAAGAGAGAGGGAGAGAGAGAGAAGGGGGGGGGGGGAGGGGGGAGTGAGATAGAATGAGGGATTACTCATCAAGTACAGGTGTGAAAATATAAATGATACTTGGTCTGATTGGTGAACAGCTGTGGCTATCATTATGCACAGTTGGCAAAAGCAAGGAAAAGAAGGAACTGAAGCGAATGGGATTGCTCTGTGCGAAAGCATAAAAAGGAACCAAATTGTGAAATCAAAATTGAAAGCCAAAACGTAGCAGAAAAACGATCAAAGAAGATAAAAAATATATATATGAATATGAGTGAATATGGAAAGAAATGATGCATTAAAATACTAGTGTTTCAAATTTATACGATTATTGCATCAAATGCGAAAAGAGGCGTTTTATTTTTTCGGCATTTTCCCCCCAAGATTGGTATGAAAAATTTTAATATTAAACCTACACTTTGCCAGGTTGCGCTTAAAGTTTTTCAGAACTCCAAAACTCATTTGCCCACTTTTAATTGTGTATTATACTATTAATTTTGTCCAGAAAGTTCAAGTGGTACTGACGAAATAATGGATGTAGAACCGGAAAAGACCAAGACTTTTCTCAGGGGCAGGGCGGGCATTGGTGAGACAAAAAGTAAAAGAGGAGCAACAAAAGAGAGTTACTATGGTAAAGAAATAGGCAAAGTCATGGTAAAATCCAGGTAAAACTTAGAGAGAAAGAGAGGGAGAAAGGAGAAAGAGAGAGAGAGAGAGAGAGAGGGGGTGGGGGTGTTCGTTTTGTTGCTAAAACAGTAAAAAGAAGCTAGTGCATCCATAAAGGGGGGGGGGGGGGGGGGGGGGGGCAGCAGGG
>JAUKPP010255906.1:0-12251 GCA_032273245.1 Phyllaplysia taylori
ATTTGTCTGAAATTTTATGGAATTTGGTGCAAAAACGACCGAGTTATTGGCATTTTAGAGGGTTCTGTTGTTGTTGTTTTTACACCTGTTACAAGCAAACAAAAAATCTCATCAAAATTATTATTAGCCTACAACTTATAAATTAGCGATAAATATTGGTTCACATCAACCACGTCATGATTCTAGTTCTTTACTCTCTTATGACGTAGTAACGCGCTAGAGTAGGAATTTTGATACTCTTTTGCGTATACATTTATCTTTCTCTTTCCGGTTAGGGCCTACTAATCCAGACCGAGCTTTCATCTCTTTATGATATTATAAGCTCTTTGGTTCGTCTAAGTTTGCTTGAGCGGGAACGACAGCATTCTATAGCCTGTACTCTCTAAACGTAAAGCATCATATTATTTTATGCATGTTTGTTTTGTGTTTTTTTATTTGGTTTGGATTTCTACTTTTACGCCCCTTGCAAGACTGTAAGGTCATTTGAAGAGACGGGCTACTTCGACGACCCTAAATACCTGTCAAGGCCACCCCCCAGGCTGAGAGGGACGAATCCCAGAAAAAAAACGCAGATTGTCCGCATGCATCATCAAACTCAGGTCCTCTGCGTGATAGGCGAAAAGCCTGACTATTACACAACAGACGCCGGCTATTGTGTGATTAGTTTGACTGAAACATTAAAGTTTCCGCTCCACAAAAAAGGTTAGGGACCCTACAAGGTGCTGGAAAATAGGCCTCCGGTTTTCGCGCCTCTAAGAAGTCACGTTGAAAGTCTACCAATTTCCCATTAGATCACCATGAAATATGTCTAAAATATCTGCATTTTGGTCCAGTATTGCACACTTTCTCTCTACTGTTTGTTTTTCCACATGCGTTGCAAATTCTGTCAAACCTTTGGTATCCAAGATTGCAGTAGGCCTATATCTGTTAGAGAGCCACTTTCATCCTCGTCCTTGAGGGCGTAAGAACACGGTTTAGCACTGGGTAGGCGCACCCATTAAAGAGCGCGACAACTGGCACATCGTGAAATAAGTTTACACGGGATATTTATTATACTGAAGGGAGCTAGGGACATACAACACGATTTAGCAAGCTTGGTGGAAAATAACGTCCCTTGTTATGGATCACAATACAATAACATCAGCAGTAGGCGATTCATGATCGTGGTAATAAAAACAACAATGATAGTAATAATGATATATAAAAAGATACCTGTAATAATCATGATAATACTTGTAGTATCATCATACACACCAGTCTTAGCTGCACATGGCACGTTTAAGTTCACTATTCTGCTTCTATACCCACTCGTAGCTGCAAAGTTTGTGCCAAGGCCTCGACCCTACACGCTTCGCTACCCTTACACAACAATAATGATATGCTAACACAGGGCACACGTGCCGCATGCACATACACACATACACTAGCACAGCCGACCGTGTCCTCTTGATCTCATGAACGTGCAAGAATTTTTTTAAAAACTTTTTCTCTGTTCTATTTTTAGATTTCCCAGGCACATGCTTTGCGATGCTGTTTTGACCCAACCCAACACTCGTCAACGTGCCTTGCGGGCTTATAGTTATAGCCTAATAGAATCAAAAGAAACATTTAGATCTAGGTATTGGTGCGTTCTCTTTCATTTTTACATTACACAAAAAATTACCATTAGGTTACGACATGTACTTACAACATCTGCTGGTCAACCAAATTGATCTTGTTCCGATGTTCCCTCGACTAACTTTAGTTTATTTTACTTTCTGTTAGTTGAGCCAAGTGGACAAAGATCTAGATCAGTGGTTTTCAAACTTTTTTTGCCCACCGCCCCCTTTTTCCCCCACCCGAGTCTCAGCGCCCCCTACTCCGCCGTAGCCAGCAATCTGACTTAGCGACATACAACAATCACAAACTTAATGAAGAGAGAGCTCAAAAAGCAAGGCAACAAAACAACGTGCATCAATTCTAATGATTTGGTTCTGAATAGAAACACAAGTTTGGTCACAATCAGAATCAATGTATAATCTTAAATTATCCGTGTACGAGAGAAAATAAAAAGCATTTTTTCATCAATATTATGCAAGGGCCTTGAGAACAAAATGCTGTCATTTTATATACAGGGTGTCTTTTTTTAATTGATCGATTCTAAACCTGAATAACTCGAAAACGGTAAGAGATAAACTGACACGGTTTTTTGCACATCATTCACTGTCCATTTAAGTTTTTTCTGGGATACTTAGTAAGATAATGTTGATAGAGAAAGCATTTTAAAAAGGAGAATGACTGCTAGGAACCATTGTAAGGCAATCAAAAGATAAGAAAAACTGTTTTCCAAAAGGACTAATGTCAAACAAGCTCTAGCTTCATGTTGTACGAAAACAAAATTTGAGGTTTTTTTCTTTGAAGTTAGAGAGAGATGGATGTTTCTGCGAGTATCAAAATGAAGTCGTCTTTTTCAATTGATCGGCCGGGCCCAAAGCAAGTCGAATGTTCACTTCTTGCTATCTTTTTTGTTATAGCCATTCACATTACCAGTCCCTACCAAATTTTAACTCCAAGTTCTGATTGAGTTTTGGATTGTGCTTTTCTTGCTGAGCTCAGTTAGAATTTTCTCAGTACTGCAGGTGCACGATCTCCTTTGAAAACGCACAAGATGCGCATAGTAAATGGTAGATTAGAGTCATTTCTGCGTGCTAAAGATTGGGGCTTGTTCAGGCAAATTGGTGCTGTCGCACATTGTGCCCATGAAATCGGCTGATTTTGGTGCCAGAAAAAACTTAAATGAATGAGGTTTAATTGGTAGAAAACAGAGTGTTTCTTTCTCTTACCGTCTTTGAGTTATATCAGCTTAGAATCGATCAATATAAAAATAAAAAAAACCTGTATATACTTTTCGTCGGTATTAATCGACCAGGCACTGTGTCATTAACATCAATAAAAGTATTATAGAATAATATTGTATCATCACAGAAGCAAAAGACAAAGAAATCATTGATCATTGGTTTGAAAACAAATTAACATTTTCTTTATGAAACGTTTTCTTCCATCAACGTGCTGCAAACAAAACGGCCTGTGATTTGTATATCAAATTACGTCGTATCTCCATTGCAGAACATAAAAATAATATGTTAAGTTGTTCAGATGTGAGACACCACAAGAAAGAAAAGGCTTGCATGGATCCTAGTCTGTAATCATCCCCATCATCGTAATTATCGTAATCATCATCATCATCATCATCATCATCATCATCATCAGCAGCAGCAGCAGCAGCAGCAGCAGCAGCAGCAGCAGCAGGAGCAGCGGCGGCGGCGGCAGAACATGCGCATAACGAACTCTATCAAACAAGTATTTTGCTTTAAAAGAAAACCCCACACACGCATTGAGGTATCAAGTAAAGGTAAATTACACGGTGAGCATATAGAAATAATCAGGGTTGTGTTCACTACTTTTCAAATTGTGCACTACTTTTGCACTACTTTTTCATAAATGCAATGCACTACATTTGCACTACTTTTTAAAAAAGCATTGAGTTAACAACACGTTGTTGGGGATTTTATTTTTACTGGACCAATGCACGAATCTCTATCAATTGATAATATATATTTGTGTGTTATAATTAATAGCAATATTGAACTACATGTATCTGTTGTGCAGTCTTTTATTGAGCGGAGATAACCAACTCCTGATACAATTCATTTGCCATCAGAATTTACATGTCATCAAGCTGTTATCTTGTTTATCCCATCCAACTTAATGAAGCAGCCATGATGCGCAAAGGCTGCTTTCATCCCTTTGAATGCCTGACTTTGTTTAGTAAGGCATTGTTATATAGTGTTGGCTTGAGGTAACAACACGTTGTTGGGGATTTTATTTTTTATTTTCTTTCTTTTTTGCTATGCTAGTGCAGATGCCCTTCTTTGCACAGGATAATACTAATTTTTGTCTCTAGGCCTATTATAGTAATATTATAATAATACAATATTATGTCTTAGTAGGCCTACAGAATGAGTAGGCCCTATCTTTCTCTTTCTCGATCTTCCTGGGATGCTTTTCTCGGCCTTTCTTTGTGTATTAATTTCGGTTTACTCTCTAAGTAAAGAAAAGTATCTCCTTAGTGGTGGAATCGAACACAAGTCTCGCGAATAATGAACTGGTACTTACACTTAGGCCTACACAGCTCTCTGGGTAGTTTCTCTCCCCTGTCTGCCCACCTTGATTTCCTTTTCGACTTTTTCTCACTACTTACGGTACCCCCCCCCCCCTCTCTCTATATATATATGTATATATATATATATATATGACATGTGATGACAAAGGGGGGGGGGGGGGTCAAAATTGGTAATTTTTTATGACATAATATGTGAATGTTCCCTTACGGAGCGACGTAATTGTCAAATATGGTGCCGTGCACTGGAGAATGATGCATTACCCTACCTAGAAAAATAAAGTGGTGATTTTTTATTGCAAAAAAGAAGCCCAAAAACGAAATAATTGCTTGGGCCTTAAATTTTATTAAGAAAGGATAGAGGAAAAATTATAGAAATTCGCCGTTCGGGATCTTTTGGGAATCCGAAGAAACTCAAATCAGGTCTTTTCTTTCTTGTATTGGAATAATTTACAGCCGAGTTCCACTGGCTTTTAACACTGGCCAGCGCTACGATTCCTTTGTCTACTGCGCTACTTAGAAAATCGGCTGGTTGACCTAGATACGCTCGTGGCGAGGGAGTGCGGGGTCTCTATAATACTCTATACATTGTACCTTGCTTGCAGGCTCTCTGGTACTATTCATTGAATAGAAAAAATACAAAAAGGCGATGTTTACGATGTACGGCATTTTGAGCCAGAGTCAGAAAGAGTGCTGTCCCTTTCCAACATGGCGACTACCTTTGCGAACCCCACACAACTTTTGCCTTTAGGTAATTCAAGCTGCATTTAAATTTTATTACGATTTTAGAGCTTTAGGTTTCTTCAAACAGACCAGAAATAGTCTAACTCGACACTACACGGATATGGTGGCCCCGACTTTTGTTGAAACCGGAGACGGGGAAATAACCCGGAAATAATCCGAAAAGCGTTTTGCCAGTCGAGTCAGTGTGTAGTGTAGTGTGGTGTAGTAGTAGTAGATCTAGTAACTAGAGTCTAGTAGTAGTAGTAGGCCTAACTCTCAAACTCAAAGTCAACAAAACTGAACAATTTTTAGTTTTATGCCTATTTTATATCTAGGTTGCTCCAGTTTTTGTCCACCTAAGAACGCGTAGGAATACAAAGTTTGACTCTAGACTCTAGATCACCAAAGAAAGTACTATAGACTATACTTATATCTAGGTTGCCCCAGTTTTCGCCCACCTAAGAACGCGTAGGAATACACAGTTTAACACTAGATTCCCATTAGGTGGGCGAAATTTAGCACTGGGCGAAAATAGCAGCACAAAAGATACTGTATACATGAGCCTTAAAACAGAGCAGCCTACACCGGCTTCTGATTGGCTCCTTCCAAATTTGGTAATGTTTACATTTTAGCGTGGGAATTTCATTGTGGGATGGATCTAATGTCAATCTAGATCTAGGTCAAATGTAACTTGACTTAAATAACGTCAAAAATAAAAATAACGTCAAATTGAAAACGCTCTATTTGATGAACTGTTTCCAAAGTTATGTGAACAAAAAAGAAAGCCATCCTCAAAGACCCAAGGCATCCACTGTTCCAACAAATCCGTATGTCGTCAAGAACAAATCGACTTTTATTTCCAAAAAGGAATAGAGAACGCTGAACGCTACAGAAAATCATTCTTACCCACTGCCATCAGGGTCATAACTGAGTCCTTATCATATTCATGAATGTACAGTAGAGCGCCGTTAATCCGACACAGTCCGTCCCCGGCAAAAGTGTCAGATTATCGAGTTTGTCGGATTATCGGATCTGCCACAGTTATACCCCACGTAACCCTATAATATGATGTAACACTTTGATTTCATTCAGTTTTGCCGTCTTGTGATCTTTTTATTAAAATGTCATAATTAGTAAGTTATGTGCACATGTAGTACCAAAGAGAGTTTGGAAGATACCAACCTGAAGAAAGGAGATGCAGGACTGAGTGAGAGAGGAAACAGACAGAAAGGAAGAGGGATTGGGGAGGGGATTTGGTGGGGAAAATTGAGAGAAAGAGGAAGTTAGGGAAGTATGAGAGACAGGAGTGAAGGGGAAGAGAGAGAGAGGCAATGATAGATAGAGGAATGGAGAAAGAGAAGACAAACATGTGGGTGAGTGTTTCATGACATCCCTGACATTGGCTCTTTTCTACTGCTCGTGGTACATTAGGCTAGCGCAGTACACAGGTACAAGTCCGCTACAACATGAGCTGTCATGGGTGTCTTAAGCCTCACTCTCTGTCTTACTCATCTTGTATTTTGTGATGCCATGTTACAGCAACACCTAGTTAAAACGCAAACTATGGAGATGCGGTGAGAGAGGAGGAGATTATTGCGTGCATTGACACACTGGTGAAATGTTCACTTTGCCAAATGAGACATAAGTGAGAGTTGATTTTGTATTTTTTCAATGGTTTTGAGCTGGAAGTATGATGGGCATTATTTACTATGATTACTTAAGATATGTACCTTGTGAAACACTGGTGGCACAAAGAGATATTTCACTGTTTTATACAGTAACCAAACCGTACCGCGTAAAGCAAAGCAGTATGCTGGGATGGCGGTAAATTGGGGACGGTATTATGAGGTTTCACTGTACTTGACTTAATTAAATTTAATCAAGACATGAGCATAGACTATACATCTGTCAATGGCGTTGGTAGTCCGACAACTCCCATCCCTTCAAACAAAAGTATTGGATTATTAGAATAGATGTCACTTCTGTGACCCCCTTTGCCTGATGTACAGTCATTTATTAAGCTATATGCTATCTCATGTAACATATCAAAACATTAGAGGTGGGTGCTAGTCTAGATTTAGCCTTTTCTTTAGTTGATGAAAAAAGGATTGATTTTTGGTGAAATTACGACCTGTCATTTCATGTGTATTATCTTCATTGTCTTCAACAGAATTGGTGGACAAATGTATTGGTTCCAGAATTCACATCATCATGAAGAATGACAAGGAAATTGTTGGAATTCTCCTTGGTTTTGATGACTTTGTCAGTATCCTTTTGGAAGATGAAAAATTGTTTTTTGTTTTTATAATGTAGAGAGTGTTCGTCAAACATGTTACTTTTGATTTTCCCCTTGTATATAAGTTATGTCATAGTTTAGTGAAGGAATACATGCAGGCCTACTATTTTTTACTCAAATATTATAGCTGTAAATCTATAACGATGTATTATTTTTCTTTGGTTTACCTATTTTCTGGGAACTTCCATAAGAATTTCACTTCAAATTCTAGGTGCTATGCCATCAAACTTATTTCCATACATTAACTATAGACATGGTCCTAGAGGATGTGACAGAATTGTGAGTATAACGTGGATTTATATATATTCTATTCATTTATCATTGCTGCAGGTCACAAAAGTTTGGTTTAGTTACCAGTTTAATTAACGTCCTCAGCAACACTGTAAGGTTATTTAAGAGACAGGCTGCCTTGACTCTGTCTGTCAGGGTCAATCCAGGCTGAGAGGGGAAAAAAAACCCACAGATTGCCTGCAACCGGGATCAAACTGGAGCCGTAACTTGATAGGTGAAAAGTCTAATCATTACATCACAGCGCCAGTAGGTCACATAGCTCACAAGTGCCTTTATAAAAAAAAAAGAGAATTTAAAATGTGGAAACATAAGTTCTTAAGATTTAAGATGGTTGAAAACGCTACTTCATTATTAAATACTATTATATTTCTTTTATCAGTCATTTTATAGGTTTCTCTTGGGGTTGGGTTTTTTTGGTGATCATTGACAGGTGCTTCAGAAGAACTTTATTTGTAAGTCTTTTAAAATTTATTGCAACGGTTACAAGACTGGCTTAAAGTAAGCAGTATGTTAATGTTAATATGAGTCGAATTATCATGTAATTATTTTCTTTGTACACTTATCTAGGGTGTGAGTTTGCTAGAATAAGTAACACGGTCCTGTCTCTTATGTTTTAAGTCCCGAAACGGACTCGCACCACATCTCAGGTCGACAGGTGGTATTCAGATGTACACACCTAAGAGGCAACTCAGATCTCTACTTAGGGCAAAACCATTTTGATTGAACCTACTTGTCGTTACATATTATACGGTCGGCGCTCTTGTTTTTCTTTTTTGAGCTCAAAGTCTGGAACCAGCTACCTCAGAACACCAGGGAAGCCACGTCTTTAAGTACATTTAAAAAAAATATTGAAACGTCACATATTTACAAAAGTATATATCTTAGTGCATCTGTATTTTTTACTACTGTTTTGGTGTTGTTGAGAGAGCAAGAGAAAGGGAGGAAGAAACGTGCAAGAGAGAGAACTTCTGTGTGTGCGTGTGAGAGATTGGAAAGGAGGGAGCAATAGAGAGAGAAGAAAAGGGCTTGATCTCTGTGATATTTTTAAAAGTTATATGCTGTACGTTTTTAAGATGTTTGATTCATGGACTAAAATTTTCTATGCTGTGCTATCTTTAGTTGTTTACTGCATCTTATTTGGTCAATATTTTTACTACATGTCTACACTGAATTTTACTGCTTCTTCTAAGTCTAGATTTATATGATTGTAATTTAGAGATTTTAACTCTTGTACAATGATTTAACGATTTACTGGCAAATTTCTTCTTTCCCTGTCCAGCGAGAGCACATCTGAAGGCCGGCGAGTGACCAAACTGGATAAACTGCTGCTCAACGGCAACAACATCACAATGGTGAGTGTTGCTGTAGAACTTAATTCCCTCCTGGGTTTTTTTCTTCTCTAAATCCCTATTTTCCCCTGCACCTTCATGTGTCTCTCTTTCTTTCTCTCACTCCTTTCCTTCTTTGTCTTACACCCTGTCCAGGATATTCTTGTTCTTCTCCTTGTTCATCTTTAATAGTCCAGTTAAGTGCGAAGGCTGCTACTTCCTGCAGGTCCTCCAATCTTCCGCATAGCGTGGGGGTCCTTGCTTAATGTTGGGGCCAATATTTCCCCTAGTTGTTTTATGCAGTGGCTGGCTTTGACATGCCGTCCAGATTGAGACCCTTGTTACATTTTAAACCAAATGGTCTTTAGTGAAAAATCTCTTGCCACTGCTGCCTGACAATCCAATACCATAGGAAGCCTCTTCCCAAGGCTCAGGCAGTTCGTTGATTTCCAGAGTCACCTAGTGGTGCTGGTGGGATAGGGGAATCGACTCTAGTTTGTCTTGTTCTTAGTTTGACACCCCTTGCAACACTGTAAGGTCATTTAAGAGATGGGCTTCTTTGATAGTGCCTGTCAGGACCAACTTAGACTAAGAGGGACAACGCCAATGCTTGTCCCCACCTGAGAATCAAAACTCAGGCGTGTACTCTTGAATATTTGTACAAGTACAATGTAAGAGACTTGCCAACCCTCACAATTTCACAATATTGTTGTATGTCTCATAAGTTTTATGGCAATCTACTTATTTAGGTTTGAAAAAAGAAACCTTCCAAATTTCATTACCATTAAATGGGGAAATTATTTTGGGAATCTATAGATTACACATCAATACTTATACATTTAGTTTGTTCTAAGTCTAAGGGTTAAGCTGGGCCAAAGACATTGGACTATAGTAAATGTATATATGTTTTTGAGAAGTCCTACTCCTATATTTTCATTGGTTAGAAAACGCATGTCTTATTTAACACACCTTTTTTAACTGTTTTGAGCAATTGAATAAATGTAGCAATTGGCAGTTTCTAAAAAATAGGGCTGTGCTTTGAAAGATTTGTTTATGGGCAAGACAGCCTTAAAATAACAAAAAAAAATTAGTACCGTTGTTCTTCAGTTCTTCAATATTTTGTGTATTCCATATTTATTACTTCATATAAAATGTTACCAAATATTGTAATGATGTTAAAATAGCAATTGTAAGCACATGCAGCATGGTATTTGAAAAGTTATTCCTTGCTGTACTACAAATGGCACTGCCAAGCTTTGTCATTGCTAGAGTAGCCCAACTGGTGTAAAAGCTACACTGTCTGCTAATGTGAGTATTCATGTTTTCATGTGGGTTTTTTTTACCCGTTTTCTATTCCCAGTTGGTTCCTGGTGGTGAAGGCCCCGAGGTCGCATGAGGTCATACGACAAGTTGACAGCAAAATTGATGTGTGGATGGACCGAGCGGGGAATGCAAGATAATGCAGTGGACAATTGGACAGGCTAGAGTGCTGACGTGGACGCAGACGGATATTTCATTTAGACATCATTTAAACAAGTTTTTTTTTCTGTTTTTTTCCATCATTGTAAACCAGCACATCATCAGTAATGCTATCTATCGTTTTAATTTTTAATGGCACCAGAAGCAAATGCGCTCTCTTCAAGGACTTTTGTTGTTTTTCGTTTTATAAAGAGACTATAAACCAATTTACTTGGCTTCTGAGATGTAATGGCTAGGCTCTTTGCTTATCATACGGAAGACCCGAGTTCTATCCTACATGTGGACCATCTTCGTTTTTCTGCTGTGATTCATCCCTCTCAACCTGGGTTGGCCCTGGCGGGCAGAGTCGAAGTAGCCCGTCTCTTAAGTGACCGTACGCTGTTGCCAGGGACATAAACTGGTAACCAAACCAAAACCCTTTTTTAAAAATATTTCATTTCATAGTCAAATATCGCTTCAACTTAATTTTGATTGGATGTGAAGGATATTCCGGAGTTTTCTCATTTGTGCCCAGCACCATAAGTGTTTTCAGCCTCCTCTTACAACTTTGTATAAAATCAAGATTTAAGAGTATTTTGACAGTAGATTAATCCCATGTGCATCCGGTGTCATCAGTGTTGAGTTGAATTTCTCTTGATAAGTTTCTGATAGTGTGGATGAATCTCAAAGA
Organism: Phyllaplysia taylori; assembly: GCA_032273245.1. NCBI lineage: Eukaryota > Metazoa > Mollusca > Gastropoda > Aplysiida > Aplysiidae > Phyllaplysia > Phyllaplysia taylori. The sequence continues at coordinate 10,947 of JAUKPP010255906.1, forward strand.
TAGCTATCAGAAACGTGAAAAATATTTCTGACAATAAATGTTAACCACATCTTTCAATCTTATACAAGCATTTAATTTGTAGTAGATAATTTTGGTTCTGATATTTTTTATAGCTACATTAAGTGGCTTAGCTTCATACAGAAACTTCACCCTTTCATTGGGGATGGAAAAGATGAGCTGATACCGTACAGGTTGTGTGCTGTACCTTCATTTATATATTCCAATACTTATCTCTTCTATGCTTAGGATGTTTGATCTGGTCGTGAGTGAGCGAGTGTTCAGATGTTTGATGTACGGTAATGTATGTATGCATTTGTCTGTACTGTAACAAAAGAGAGTACTGTTTGTTGTATTTGCATAGCACACACTGCTTTGTGAAGAACTAATGTGAAAATGTATGCGCATATGTTTGCAGTGAAGGTGTTTTGTTGTTGTTGATATTCTCGTGTACATCAATCACTGGTTATCAAAATTTCATGGACCATTCGTCTTTTTTGTCATATTGTTTTTTTGGCTGTTTTTTAATGAAAATAAATGCTTTGAATACAATCTCCTTCAGTATTAGTGTTTTTCTCTTTTTTAGATATAGTGCTTCAGATGAATACAGTAGAACCCGTATAAGTCTACATTGCTGGGACTTTTGAAATCATGTTGAGTAGAGAGAAGGTCGACTTTGGGGATTCCAATGTAGTAAATAAAGATAAAGTTGGGAATTTCAAATCAATTTTACTTAAGCTGAATGTCGAGTTAACAGACGTGCAGTTTCTACTGTATGTATCATTGTTGTTTCTGTTGTTGTCAATTTTTGTATAAACCTCTTCATTTGACTCGATGATGCAATCTATGCTCAGAGTTTACAAAGTGTTTCCTCAGAATGACATGACAGATTTTTATCTCTGTGTCTTTGTCACCTTTGGGAGGAGACATTTGACATCAATTGACTCAGATGTCACCAACTCCCCTCAATAAAGACGGAAACACAACCCTATGTTGCCAAGGGTGCGATAAGCTGTTTTATACTATACAAAGGGTTGTTTTAGCATTACGGTGTAATGGTTAGGCTCTTCACCTATCATGCAGAAGAACCGAGTTTGATCCCACATGTGGACAATTTGAGTTTTTCTATTGGGATTTCTCCCTCTCATCCTGGGGTGGAAATAGCCAGTCTCTTGACACTTACAGCACCAGTGCCAGACTAGTTCTAGAGTCTGTCTCTCACAATGCCAAGTAAGATAAGATAAGATAAGATATACTTTATTAATCCACAAGGGAAATTTTGGTTGGATTCACCAGTACAACATTTCA
>JAUKPP010255917.1:0-12248 GCA_032273245.1 Phyllaplysia taylori
ATCCACAATTAAGACCAGGGATAATTTTTTCTCTGTGTGTGTGGTGGTGGTGGTTAAGGGGGGGGGGGGGATTTATACACTGATCCAGTAGCCTAGGGCTAGGGACAGGTGATGATAGCCTACACCGAGTAGATCTAGTGTGTGTGTGTTTGTGCGTGTGTGTGTGTGTGAGTGTAAAGTGTCACCAGTTCAGTAGGCCCTCTAGAGTGTCAGTTGAGTACTCACACATCACAGCGACACTCACACTCACACTGAGTGAGTTGACTGAGCCAGCACCCAGTGTAGATCTACTATTATTGTGCTGTAGGTAAGCCTACAACAACTGTCTGAATGTCGTCCGTGGGCCGTGGGCGTGGGAAAAACCAAAAAGTACGTGCATGTGTACCAGTCAGTGTATAACTACTGTTCTGTGACTAGATCTAGCCTTTAGCTGTGTAGCCTCGCCTGTCCTGTAGTGTAGTGTTGTAGATCTAGATCTAGATTAGATCTAGATCTAGATCTAGACTAGTGACTAGTGGAGGTAGGCATGGCTAAGGCTAAGGCTAAGGCTAAGCCATAGATCATAGCCATTTATTATTATTAGGAGGCTATCACAACAATAATGACGAAGAGAGGAAAGAGATAAATAATGTACTTACATCGTCCAGAGAAAAAAAAGCAGCTGATGATGATAAAAATACAATTTTGATGCACCAGCGGAAAGACGACTTCGGCAAACATGCACACAACACCAAGAAAGGGCCAGTAGATCTCTAAAAACTATCAATCACTTCTGTTCACTTCACTTGAAACTTGACGCAGAACGAAACAGCTGACAACGTCACTGTCTGACTGTCTGTAGCGGGGATTTCATCTGATGTCCCGAATAGTCGCGGCTGTTTGATTGGTGCGACACGGCTCGAAGAAAGCGGAAGTTACTGTTGCCATTTCCTGGATGCAACAAGATGGCGGTAAACGCGAAGGTTTGACAAGTCCAAACGTATGCCAGAAATACAATCAGATCCCATAGTCATTTGAGGCACTTGCAAATATTAGCATGGATAACTGTGAGTTCTTCCCGTATTAGTTTTTACATATGAGTTGTATGAAGACAGTATTTCACCAATTTTTATCAGAAAAGGCCAAAGCTTCTTCCAATTACACTTCTCTCCTCTGCTGACTCGACTCGACACACAGTTCAGTAACTCTACTGACTCCTAGTTAGATCTATTCTTCTAGAGTCTAGAGATCTAGTCCTGTCACTCCTGACTTCAACTTCAATAGTTCACTCGGGGAGGACTTCCGTAACCAGCGACCAGTTCGATTCAGCATGTCACATTTACTAGGCTATACTATACTATATTGACAGATTGATTTGGGAAGAATTTCTTCTTTAATCTCTTATAAATGTCTTCTTATGTCTATGACGGATGTAAATGTTCATAAATCACAAAATTCATTCATAAAAATCATACCCTTAGAGTTAGGGCCTTTAATAGAGGGGGCATAGGTCACGTGCAGGCTTTGAAGAGGGTTTAGAGACTTGGTTGCTTGTTACGGAAGTCCTTCTGTTCACTCGTCACTAGTAGTAGTAGTAGTAGTGTCACTAGACTAGATTTAGATCTAAGATCTTGTAGCTGTAGCTGTAGCCTAGTTAGTAGTTAATTTTAACCACAAAGGCCTCAGCAAAAGCTGCATAGTTGAAGAACACAAAACAAAGCCCTGTTTATGAATATGGTGATCTTGTACTTGTAGTCGTAGTTTGTAGTTCCGTTTGTTAAAGTCAGGTCTGAGTATTGATATTGTCCGGGTATCAAAGAAGAGTGAACAAAGCATGAGACTTGGAGGAAACACAGCATCTCTATGTTACAATTCAGAATTTCCATTTCAATCTAAGCCTTGTAGAACAAGGCTTAGACAGAAATAGTTCTGAATTGTAATAAAATGCTGGGATAAGTGTTTCCTCCTGGTCTCATGCTTAGCTCACTCTTCTTCGATACTCGGGCGACATTGATACCTGAACTTTAACTTTAACGAACAGAACTATAAGATCACCTATGATATCTACTCTAGCTTGCTCCAGTTTTCTTCACCCACCAAACATCGCGTAGGAATACACGATTTAACACTAGATTTCCATTGGGTGGGCGAGAAAGGGAGCTGGGCGAAATTTGGAGCACAAAAGATATATAGATTTATAGGCCTACTGCAATTAGAGTTCTGAACCTTGACTTAGTTTTGTATCAATTTCTGGAATGAAAAGTAGAAGTTTAAAAAGTCTTGAGTCTAAGTGGTGATAGTGATATTTTTCTATCAGATGTTGATGATCATGATTGTTGTTTTTATCTTTCAGTATGGCAAAGCCCATTTGTAAATGTTTTCAAGCATTTTAATGTGCCGTCATGGAAAAAAGCGACAAAGGAGGGAGAAGTGACGTCCTTGATGGTAAGGAAAATCTTTTCTAGACAATTTATAACAGGGTGTTTGTTTCATGTTGATCAATTCTTAATTGAAGCAGCTCAAAGATGAAGAAAGGTTAGTCTAGAGTTTGAAGTATCCAAACGGCGCTTTACTGTAGTCTTCAATCACCTGAAGCACCATCTGCACCTCAGAGCGCGCACTGGCTAAAATGGGAGTCGTATGGAAGATGTGATAGAATTTCCCTCATGCAAAATACTTTTGTCTGTTATTTTCTCACAATTATTTCAGATGGTATCTGAGCATTTCTGTAAAATTTGGAGTTTCTATCTTTACTCTTACAGTTTTTATGTGCGTTTTTGTGGGGTAACGGTCTTTTTGTCAGTAGGTAGAGTGCTCCTATTCTTATTTTAAGTATTAAGTATTGTTTACTATAGTTTACTTTATATACCATATTGCATACATATCATTCTAAAACTCCACTTCTCATTTCTCTTTTTTCTACACAGGACAAGACAGTGAAAGGCACAGTGTACAAGATCTCTGGCAGCATCCCAGCTGGCAATTACATCCAGCTCCCAAAGACAAACACGCAGTCACTGGGACTCACTGGCAGATACTTCTATCTCTTATTTCGGCCAGTCCCTTCCAAACACTTTGTGGTCCATCTAGATGTGGCTACAGCTGACAGTTTGATCATTCGAGTGTCCTTCTCCAGTCTGTTCAAAGCCTTCAAGTCTACCTCTACGTGGCTGCAGTTCCCGTTTGTGTGCAGCCCATCCCCTGGCCCATTGCCTGCCTATGCTGCAGATGCTGGTAGAGGTAGGCTATAAGACAATCTTTTATTGTCTTAAGAGGGAATTTGATTTCACAGGTAACCACTGAGATGGGTACAATAGCAACATCAGTACAATACAAAGTTCATATTGTCAGGCATAACAGCACTAGTATAAAAATGTGTCAGTATTATACAAGAATTAGTAAAGGATTCAGATATGATCCTGATAGCACTGGGCAAAAACGAGGGAGGACTTCCGTAACGAGCGACCAAATCTCTAAACCCCTCTTCAAATCCTACTATGATATTATGCCCCCCCCCCCCACAGGCATCCGACTCTGGGATGTGTGGTACGAAGTCTGTGATCTAGAATATCTATATAAATAAGAAATTTTTGCTCATCTATCCCAACCCGTCACATTTACAACCAGAGCTTAGTGGGTATGATGAGCTGAATCGAAGCGGTCGCTCGTTATGGAAGTCCTCCCAAATACGATAACCTCTGTTGCATAGTAAGTTTGGTGTGTCAAAGTTTATGGGCCTACGCAGATCACATCATGGGAGTACCAACCCAACAAAAACTGTTTTGTGAATTTCACAGGAAAGCTGAAAAGTTGTTTTAATTTCTGATGAAGGGGAAGTAAGTGGAAAACTGTCTAGTGCAATGACTGATGTATCTAAAGGGTTTATAAGGAAAGAAAAAAAAAAAAGTTTTGTTCCTCGTGTCAAGGTGCATCTTTTGTTTTTGTATCTTAGTCTGTTTATTGATCCAGGTAGCTAAATGTAAATTGTTAAGATGGGGCAAAAGTAAAAATGTGGCCAAATTCATTCATTGGTTTGTTTCCTTTCTTGTGTGCTACATGTGTGTTTGCATTTGAAGAAACATATTATTACAAAGAATCTGCACTCTGCAAGAATGGGACATATTGAATGAATGTGAGAAATAAGTGGGAAATAGTAGGTATGATGTGACAGGGGTTGTTGGTTTTGTTTGAAACTGGTTGATCTGTATAATTCATTGCACGTGTGCCATTCGTATGATGGGGATGGTGGTCAAGTGTCGGTATGTCACTCATACACGCATTTTTAAAAATGAGTTTATACCTTGAACTATTTACACTCACAGAATATTGGAGACAACAAACTCAAAGTCATTTTTATTTGATTCTTCTCACAGACCAGAGTGGGCCAGCCCCTATGATTACTCGCTGGACGCTGCTTTGCATTGATCTTCAGCACGTCCTGTCGACGTACCTGAACCGGCGCTTCTTATATGTCAAGTCTGTACGGCTTTGTGCCAATATGTTGGTGAAAAATGTCTTTACTAGTGACACTCTATATGACCCAGGTATGACAGATTTTCAAAGTGTGCATGAAAATTGAATAATTTTTATTTTACATGCTGCATCTTCATGATTTGCTAAGTGATTTTATTTTCTCATGCGTACTGTTGGATTTTCATTAAAAAAAATTGAACAGACTTGTAAATGTAGCTCCTATAGACAGATTTATACTTTCAACATTGATTTAACAGAATTGATGAAAAATAAATATTTAGGTTATGTACAACTGTATATGAGAAAAATCCTCTGACAGTATTGTGAAGTTCTAAATCACATGTATGTGCGTGTGATTTGTGGGCTTGAGTGTTTAAATGACATGGTTGGTCAAATCATCATTTCTTTTTGCTATGTCTTTATTTTTTTCTGCTGAATGAAATGTAGGGTCTGTGTAAGAACAGCAGCAGTATAATATATTAAGAAATGAGATCAGTTTACAATGACAATTATCACATAGTCTTGGATTAATTATTTATTCTTGTATTTTGATTGAGATTATGGGATTAGCTCATTTTCCTTTTGTTTTTTGGTTTTGTAACATTATGTTACATGAGCACTTCAAATTACATGTTGACAACTTTGTTTTCAAATGCTTGAGAGGGCCCATGACTATTTTGTTTGCCTAAGTGTCAAGTATATCAGAAAGGGAATTAAAAAGGAAGAAAAAATATTTACAATGTTGTAATAATGTTTTGTGTGACTGACGCCAGGTCTTACAATGGCAGAAGCAAAGCGACAAGGCCTCACAGCCCAGGGAATCTGCCCTCTGCCTCGTGACATGAGCTTCCCTGTCGGCAAAGGAGAGACTTGGCATGACAACTATGACTGTATTAGGTAAATACTAATTTTCTTATTTCAATAAGATAGTTTTCAATTTTCAAACAGGCAGTAACATTTAGAAATGCAGGAGACTTTCAAGATTTGACTACGTGTTTGCAGCCAGCCTGGAGAGTTTTTTTGGGTATGTAAAGAGGTAATGGTCTGGCTCTTCACTTATCACACAGAGGACCTGAGTTTGATCCTCTAGGGGGGAAACGAGCATTTGCATATTTGTGCCAGTATTAGTCCCTCTGAGCTCGGGTTGGCCCGGGGGCTGAAGTAGCCTGTCCCTTAAATAATCTCTGTGTTGCAAGGACATAGAATAGAAAAATAAACCAAACCAAACACATGTAGTTCTGTTGCCATTGTAAAATTCAACAGGCTGTGTCCTCCCTTAAGTAAGGACACAGTAACACTATGGACCATTGGATATATCAAGCGATGTCATTGATTGCCTGTTGGATTTTGGGGTTAATACTCATTTTTTACCGCCCTGTACTTTTATGCTCTGTTCCAGGTTCCCAAATGATGGTGCTAAGAAACCATTTGACTCCATTCAGGCAGCCAGCCCAAGATCCAAGCAAAGTAAAACAGGTAATGTCATACAGAGTTTGTGTACTGGTTTTTTGTCTGTTGGTGTATCTGATTTTTATGTGTGTTTGGTGTATCCCTGGATACCATAGGGGTGGTTTGTTTGTTTGTTTGGGGTTTTGTGGCTCCATTGACACATTGGAGGGAAGATAATTCCAGAATTTCAACAAACTTTGCATCTTCTATATCAGTGTCAAGGGCGGACAAGTCAGATGTCGGAGCTTCTGCCCCCAAGAGGATTCAGCCTCGAACAGTCGACGTCAGCAAGTGTGTGTCTGACCGCGTGTCCATGATACACAAACTGACAGCTCCGAGACAGGTGGGTGCATTATTTTTATTTCACCACGTCTTTGTTGCCCACTGGATCATGTGTATTTTTATTTCATGAAGCACTCTTATTTTGCTATATAACATCTTCCGGCTCATGCAACTTTGAATCGATGCAACCTCTGACCTTGTGGTTGCACTGTAAAATATCTTTTCTTTCGATTGACTACAACTCATATGAACTGAACATATTTTCTAATATCATTTTGTCTGGCGCAACATTGATGAATGGTTAATACAATCAGTCTAATTGCATATTGATTATACAAAATATGTTTTCAATATATGATATTCAGAAGGATTTATTGGCAATGTTTGTTTGTGCAGCCTCTGCGGAATCAGGAAGTGACACAAGAGTTACCGGAACTGCCATATGACCTGAGCCAGAATCAGAACGAAGAGATCCACGTGTTTGCTCACCCTGACCAGGAGCGCCACACTTCCAGCAGGCACGCGACAGGAGGAGGGAAAGTAAGTCAATGTGTCTGTTTGTCTGTCTCTCTCTTTAAACTAAGTCCTCTGGGAAAAATCAGTATATTTTATAATAAAACTTCAGGAAATGCACATGATGTTCTAAACCTACAAAATTGCTGTATGGCATGATCCAATCTCCAGCAGTCATAATTTTCCTGAAAAGGGCAAATAGCTATTATGATATATATATATATATACACCGTTGACCCGCTCCTGGAAGGTTACATTTCCTTTTTACGAAGGGGGAATTTAGACTCACACCCTTATGGTGTATCTGTTGGTCTCGATGCAGCATGCAAAAAATTATGCATTCATTTTTATTATCTGGATTACCCATATATTGGAAGTTGAAAATGGATGGTAGTGTGAGAATGAAGCTCATACAGAGTGTCTATGTAATCAACTTTGTGCTTGTGCTCATATTTTTTTATATGATTAAAAACACTCAAGTGTTGTGGGATAAATAATGCTGGTAATTTTCTCGTGTTTCACACTAAATGAAAATGTTGATTATTTTATCTTCCTTCCTCTACTGCATTTCAGAGTAAGCAACTCAAAATATTCCCACCCCCTCAGACATCTCCACAGTACAAGGTGAGTATGTTGTTGCTTATCAAATCTTTAGGAATGTCAGCTACACCCAATCTCATGTGTGATTATATGAATAGAGAGAATGACAATGTCACATCAAGACACAATAAATGTTAACAAGCTTTATAAGAAATCAAGTAGCTAAGATATTGTAATTTTTCACAAGTTGACTATGGTTGGTTCATTTTTCATTCTCATCGATTCAAGTCATCTTTGTTGTTGTCTGCTAATGAAGATCATGATTTGTTCCAATCCATAAATTGAAAAAAAAAAGTCTGCAGTCTTTCTCCGTCTTGTTTTTCTATTGGCATTAATTGACCCAAAAGAAGTCTCCAGCATCTGTATAACCATATTCCTGTTGCAAGGGGCAGTTTTCTTTTCTTTTTCCTTTTCACTCATGACTGTGTGAATTTTTGTTTAAAACAAAGTTATCACAAGAATACTATGTGCCCCATCAGTCATTGTCCACAATGGTTATGCTTTTTCAGTCTCTGGAGCCAGACCCAATTATGAAACTGAAGCGGATTATTGGATTTGGTGGAGCAACCTATGGCGACGTGAGTAGCTTTCTTACCTTGATATCCTTGGGAAATTAAGTAAGTTTACAACTTGACCATATGTTTAGACGTTGTTTAAGTGTACCGATTTTCTTCAAATTGATTTAATTATGAAAATATTAGATAATCCCCTCCCCCCTTCCACTCCCCTCAGAGAACAAAAAGTATTTATAATTTTGGCCTTTTGTAACCACTTTTAATATGTTAGATATTTTTCCCCTTTTCCATCTGTCCAGTCTGTAGTTATATTAGTATGAACACTTGTCTCAGACACCTCAGCTCAATATTAGTTTAAAGATCCCACAACATGGCAAAGGTCAGATATATTCTGGTTTATCCTGTCTGTATTTTGCATTGTTTTCCTCACTTGAATTTGTTCTGTGCCCTCAGGCTTTGTGGTCAGCAGATGGATCCTGTATTGTTTACCCTTGCCATGCTGTAGTCGTGGCGATGAAAGTGTCCAATGGTCTTCAGAGATTCTTCATTGGCCATACAGACAAGGTGAGTTTATCAAATGATAAGCTTTTGTTTTTTATTCAGTCTGTGCACAGTTCAGTGAAGAATGCAAAAACACAATATTCTTGTATACTTCTGTGCACATATTCACTCCTGTACCCTTGGTAGTTTTGAGCAACATAAACATGTGTAGCTGTTAACTGCTAGAAGTCAAATGAATAGGTGTGTGCGTTACTCTTCTAGATGTATTTTTTTCGCCAGATGAAATTTAAACAGAGGCCCCTCCCCTTATATGACCCTAGTGTTGCAAGCATATTATACTCGAAATTGTTGGTAGTTGGTAAGCTCTCTGTTGTAGTCTGATCCTCCTTGTCCTCTCCAAATGTTACTATTGTCCTAGTCTATTTCCTGGTGCTGAAATCACCTTACAGTGTTGATAGTGCCATGAAGCCTCAACAAAACAAAACTTAACTCTAACCAACTTTCCTTCTCTTCCCCCCTCCACCCCCTCCCCCCCCCCCTCTCTCACCCCCTCTTTCCCTTCTCAGGTGTCCTGCCTGTCGTTGACGTCCAATGGCAGTCTGCTAGCCAGTGGTCAAACGGGTCAGATGAGTGCAGTACGAGTGTGGAAGTTCTCCTCAGGAGAGTGCCTGGCTATTGGGAAGGTTCATGTCCACTCTTTGTCCAGCTTGAGGTGAGGCAGCCAGTGCTGTAGGCCTATGCTGATTCTGGCTTGTAGCATTTCTCTGTGTGCTTTATGATAGTTCATAATCATCATCATTATTGCATTTCTCATCCTGGACCACGGCATAGGACACATGCAAAAACTTAACATTTTTTCATATGCATGGCTATGTTCTTGACATTACGCCATGTCTTCACACTTTTATGTGCAAATGATATTACCGTACGATATACTTGTGTTTAAGACAAGGAGTTTTTTTAAAACTGTTCAGGTTTACCCCTATCTTATACACAAGATATTTCTCTGGAGCCAATATCTGATCACTGAACACCCCCCTCCCCCCCCCCCCCCTTTAAAAAAACCCCACCAAAAGTCAACTTTATTCATCCGGGTAGGGAAATTTCAAGGATGACAACCCTCATGAAAGGAGGCAACCAGAAACTACCTGACATCATATTGACCTTGGGTTGGATCGTCAAGTCTTTGGGCAAAATAGTCTGAGATATAATGGTCAATTCATTTAAAAGCAAAGGAATTTCTAATGATCTAGATGGAATTTTTTCCTTTTGGCCTTGAGTTGAAGTCATGCGCCAATAGAATCTTGATTCTTGATCTATTTCAAGTCTACCCCCGTCTTATACACGCAACATAAATAAGTGCTCCACTTTCAAGTGTCAAAGTCTATTCCCGTCTTATCTACGAGTCGTCTTACACACGATTATATACGGTAATTGTCGTTGAATTTATGTAGGGGCTTATCCCTAAAAGTCTCTAAACTCTGCACAATGCACAATTTCTGTTCGACACAACTGACAACTAAAAGACAGAAAATGTTCATTGTGAAGCCATACAGCAGCTGTGAAATAATATTCCGACACTTGGACACATATTTAGCTGTACAGTTCTTAAATTTTTTGTGTTATCGCTCTCTCTATGTTCCTTTTCTTTTCTTGATATGGCTTTTTTTTTTTTCATTATAGCAATTATTTGCTTAATTGTAAATGATGATTTCTTTCAGTTTCTCCGCCAAGGGCACAGTGCTGTGTGGAGTAGGCAAGGATGGACATGGGAAAAATGTGAGTCATACAAGAGATGCACAGGAGTCGTTTCAGATTTGTAGCCTAATATTTTCATGTCAGCTAGAATCCCCAGTTGGAAGTTAATGTATCGTATATAAAAAAAATTGAATGCACTTCATTTTGAATTATTCATTGCCAGTACCTACGGTCCATCAGCTTGACGTATTTTAGCTCGTTGGTTTATATGTAGCATATCTTAGTAAAATTGTCATCTAGAAGGGGATGGTACTAGAGGCGTTGGAGAGGAGTGTCTCTGGCAGGCAGGGTCAAAGATGACCGCCACCTCTTAGATGACATTATAGTGTTGCAAGTCGCATAAGAGCAAAGCCACCGATAACAACTAAATTATTTTTGTCCTGACCTTTCCTTTCAGTTGGTGGTGGTGTGGAACACGTCCCGGGTGACCAAACACAGGGAGATCTCGGTGCTGGCCAAAGCTCACACAGACGTGGACATTTCACGCATCATCATTGCCGGGTTCGATGACACCAAGTGAGTAGTGGACACAGGTGGTGGGAGTTTTCACTTTCTTACTTTTTTTTAGCTCATTTGCCTCTGTCTTTTCCTGCCTCTCACACACTTTCTCTCTCTGCCTTTCCCCTTCTCTCTCTCTTTAAATCATACTTGTTGTCTCCACAAGTGTAGAACATGGTCCTTTTAAGCCTATTTGAGCTTAGAAGGAGAACAGTAATGTAGTGTGAAGTATGGTGCTAATAGCTGAGGTAGGACTGATTTGTTGAGGTAATATTTAAGATGACATCAGCAATAAAAAAAATAGAATGGAATCCCTCGTGCACAGAATCTGTTAAATGAAAAAAACACAGGAATGTCACATTGGCCTCTGAAGAATATGAAAACTATTACATAGGTTTTTTTTCCCCTCTTTACATCACTAATGCATGTGGTATAAGGCATAAAACCTATGCAACATTGTCCATACAGAATGGTGTCCTGTGGCCGAGACAATGTCAGGTTATGGAGGATCAAGGAAGGAGCCCTGCGGTCAGCGCCGGTCAATCTTGGGGAGTATCACTCTATGGAGTTCACAGATGTCTGCTTCGAGGCGTGTTCACACACAGACCCAGAACCTGAGAACCGACTGTTGTGAGTATTGAACAGGTGGTTGGTGGGTGCTTTGGTGTGGTCTGCTCCTTCTACTTTTTAATAGATTGTAAATGTTACATTTGTCCTATTATACTGCCTGGCACTGACATGATGCAGATTATGACGTAATATGTCAGCTAAAGAAGCCAACCTTTCTTCATCCACAAGAGGAACTGATTGCTGGTGTTTAATATTTCAAAGATTTATTGATTGCAATGATGGAGGTACAAGGCCACTCTCACTTTAGAAAACCCATCGAAAGATGTTTAGTGCTTAGAATTATATCCACGCCTTTTATTAGAAGTTTTGATTTTAAAAAAACTTCTTGCTTTTTTAATCAGAGATTCTCTTGTCAGGTGTTCCTTATTTTTTAGCATCCTGAGTTTTCAAGGGAATACATTCTGAATTTTGCTGTGGAATGTTTGTAGCATCCTTTTGCTGGATTTTTATGTTGTTAGCACAGCCTGCAATGTTGATTTGATATGAGACAAGTGTTGGTTTTATAACCTTCTGTCCCTTTCCAGTTTACTTGGTTTCTTCCAATAATTTTTTTTTACTTATTAACAATTTCCCTCTACCTTATGCAATTACTTTAGTAGAATTTTTTTAAATACTCAGCCAGCAGCTTTATCAGTATGATGTTATTTCTTATCCCCCCTCCGCCCTTCTGTCCTGTCCTCAGCTATGCTTGCACTAAATCTGGTCATATCTTTGAGATGGACTACAACAAACTCACCATCCACCATGTGCGACGATTACTGCCCAGCAAAAACCGAATTGGTCGAGGGTCGAAGATCAAAGATTCTGGAGACACAGGTAGGGAAAGGCAAAGTGTTTTCAATATATAAAGGAGTCTGTTTTCAGTTCTCTGTCAAAGGTGCTGACCCTGGCCAATCTAATTTTTTTAGAAGAGACAGTCCTGTTCAAAGTCCGACAATTGTCGGATTTCCAACAATTTTACAGCGATCCGAAGTAGGCCTGGGCACGATCGCTATTTTCCGGGATCGGAGATCGGCGAGCCGATCTTGAGAAGGATCGATCGGATCGAGC
>JAUKPP010255928.1:0-12248 GCA_032273245.1 Phyllaplysia taylori
TGAATTGTAAAACCGTGAAACCAAATTTCCCTTTTGGGACAATAAAGGATATCTTATCTTATCTTATCTTATCTTATCAAGAACAGCCCTCCAACGAGGTCAGTAGTAAGCGACCTTAAATCAAATCTTGGTAGAGTCTTTATGGGTTTTTGGTTTGGTTGAGGAATTTTTACAGCTTGCCAATTCGACATGTTAGATGTACAATAATGACGATAAATTGGCAGAGTATGTTACGAGCTGAGCATTTGGCATATCAGATCCTGATTTGGTTTGGTTTGGTTTGGCTACCAGTTTACGCCCCTCCAACACAGTGAGGTCATTTAAGATTCAAGTGGCCGACCCGGGCTGAGAGTGAAAAAATTCCAGCAGAAAAAAAAATAACAGATCGTCCGCGACCGGGATCAAACGCTGGTCTTCCGCAAGATAGGCGAAGAGCCTAACCATTACACAACAGCACCGGTTCAGAAATTGAGTCGAGCAATTTAGGAAAAGTGCTGAAATGATGTAAATGCAATCAAAGGTAAACTGAAACCAAAGAGCTTATAATTTGATAAAGAGATGCAAGCTCGGTCTGGATTAGTAAGCGGAAAGAGATAGAAAAGTGTATACGCAAAAGAGTAGCAAAATTCCTACTCTAGCGCGTTACTATGTCATAAGAGAGTAAAAAACTAGAATCATGACGTGGTTAATATGAATCAATATTTATTGCTAATTTATAGGTTTTCGGTTAATAATGATTTTGATGAGAGTTTCTGTTTGCTTGTGCACTCTAAATTAAGTGTGGGTCTTGTTGTTTGTTCTTTTCATCTGGTAGTTATTAAGACGTATTTATTTATAGAGAAGCCAGCTTTTTTTTTGCCATTTTGGATTGGACCATAGCAAGGTGGAGCTGAATACCACGGGACCTTGTCGGATAGGCGCCACGTTTGAAGAAACGCGCTTGGAGTTGCGTCATAAAGGGAGGTAAGTTTCGGCTCTCGGTACTCCTTCTCTCCGCTGAAAGCCAAAATACAAACAACCCGGACTTTGCCCTGACCCCGTCTCTCTCTCCCTCACACGGACTGTTCAGAAATAATTGATCATTAGGAGATATTTGTTCTGAATCTTCAGCCATCAGTCTGCCATAAATACTGCTGATCTTGTAGTGTGCAACATCCCAACAAAGGAAGCTCTATGTACTTTAGCTATTATTAGTTTGGTTAGATATTGTTGGTTTTTTTCCTCTCTCAGTCCGGGTTGGCCCTGACAGGCAGGGTCGAAGTAGCCAGTCTCTTAAATGACCTTACAGTGTTCCAGGGGACGTAAAACTGGTAACCAAACCAAACTAGAAATTGTACCTTGCAACACTGTAAGATTATTTAGGAAGTGGGCACTTCCACCATGCCTACCCAAGGCCAACCTGGGCTGAAAGGAACACATCCCAGCAGAAGAATTTAGATCGTTGGCACGTGGGATCGAACTCGGGTTTCCCGCGTGGAAAGCAGAAAGCCTAACCATTGCTGCACCACAAACGCCGGTCATCGATTATCAATCCAGTAGACCAATAATACCACATTCCAAGTAAGTCTTAAGCCGGTAATATGATAGGGAGAGCTATTGGAAAAGTCTTAGAAAACAAACAAGACCTTGCTGTGGCTATCGCCGTGCAATGGTTCAGACGTGGGAGGAGAGAGGAAAGGCTACAAATTGCCCCGTTCAAGAGTTTACGCAACAGAGCTGTCATGTACTCGATAAAAATAGTAACAACAGCGGGATTTCCCGGAGAGGAGGGGGCAGATCTTCACCTAAATGCACTTCAATAAAAATATCTCTGGGTTTTTATAGCATAAATACCAAGTAAGAGATTGGACTATTCTGTTGAACCGATGGCAGAGTTGGAACTCGACATTCATCCGACACATCTTGACATAAAAGGGAAATCTCTTAAGTGCCCAATACTGCTTTTGATATGTAAAAAAATCGTAAAGGGAAAAGAATTGGTTTTGTTTTGGTTTATAGTTTTACTTTCCTTGCAAGACTATGGTCGTTTTAGAGACTGCTGTCAGGGTCAACCCGGGCTAAGATGGATGGATCCAAGCAGAGAGACGCAAATGCTCGCTCCCAGATTGGAATCAAGCTCCGTCTACTGCATGATGAGCGATGACCATAAGCACTCCACCACAGACGCCTATCATGCGGAAGACCCGAGTTCGATCCCACATGCGGACCATCTGCGTTTTTTCCTGCTGGGATTTTCCCCTCTCCGCCCGGGTTGGCCGTGACAGAAGGGTCATAATAGCTCGTCTCCTGAATAACCGTACAGTGTTGCAGGGGACGTAAAACTCCTAATTAAACCAACACCGCCAACTTCTGCACCATCATTGTGGCAAAAAAATCTCTCTTAAGCCTTTTAAGCATAGGCCTAATGTCCATGAAGCCGACGAAGGCAGGCGAGCATAATTCATCTTGAACTTTGCAGAGATCCAGGAACATCGCATCAAGCAGGTCTTTCGAGCCCATGTTTGGTTGTCATGATGTAACACGCTTGTCCTTGGGTAGACCTCAGTGATGTATGTTAGTTATATGCTCTTAGTAGTAAGGAGTAAGTTGTTTATGGAAGCGCCAGCCTTCGGCTGTTTTAGCCTCCTTATGACCAGTTACAAAGCTGGTTTTGCCTTTTGTCAGCTTACTTGTTATTTGTACGAGACTATCTACGAATTATATTAAGACAAATTTTTACGAAACATTTCGTGTAGAAGGTCAAATCTTATCTTATCTTATCTTATCTTATCTTATCTTATCTTATCTTATCTTATCTTATCTTATCTTATCTTATCTTATAAGTCGATAATGCAACTTCCATTTACTGGCTGAAAAGTAAAATATTCCTCAATAGTTCAATCCCGTATCCGGTTTTTATGCTTAGAAAAAAACAGAGTAATTTTTATTGCAGTGCATTTAGGTGCAGATCTGCCCCATCCTCTTCGGGAAATCCTGCTCTTGTGACTATTTTTATCGAGTATGGGACAACTCTATTGCGTTGCAGAAATCACATAGTAGAAACTAATAGCCTACTCTGCTGACTCGTTTCTTTTTTTGTTTTTGCTGTCGTGTAATAGTAGCTTACATTAGTTCTATTAACGAGTCGGACTAGGTGTAGCGTTAGAACTACATGTTCTTTGTTCTTTCTGCACTGGTCAGATAAGTTGAACCTGTGTCATCAATCTACCTGTCCCCTGTAGGTATAACAGATTTCAACTTCCAGAAAAATAGCAATGGGATGAAAATTAGTAGGCGCAATGTGTCAAAATATGCCATTACATTAAGATAAAAAAAAGACCGCGATGTTGATTTATGGATAAGCAATCCATTCACATGTAGTGCGACATAAAACGGAAAGATCTTAGCTGTAATGGGCAATATAATGGTTTGAAATGCTTATTGCTATGTAATTTAACTAGATGTATAGCAATAGCTAAGCTTTACGTTAATGTTGCCTCTAATAAATGTGCGTGCAATATTAGTGTTATGTAAGTTTCGATTTGGCTGTGCTCGATAAAAAAAAAGTCATCGGCAAAAAGCAACTTCCCCTTTTTTCTTTTTCTTTCTTTCTTTCTTTCTTTCTTTCTTTCTTTCTTTCTTTCTTTTTTCTTTCTTTCTTTCTTTCTTTCCTTTTTTCTTTCTTTCTTTCTTTCTTTCTTTTCTTTTTTCTTTCTTTCTTTCTTATTTTCTTTCTTCTTTTTTTACTTGATATTTATTTCAAAGTTGAACGCATTTTTGCAATTAAATCTTTGTTTTAATGTTGTTGAACGTACCGGTATGTAGGAAGAGTTTTGGTATCCACTTTTCCTAAATGAATATATAGTATGCCTATGTCCAGCTTGATCCACGGGTCGAAAAGAACGAGCTTTATTGCCAGAGGCTTGTTCCAACAAGGTCTTATTCTGTGACGTATGATGAGCCATTTTGGACCCCCCCCCTCCACCCCCCCCCAAAAAAAAAATGAATAAAAACCAAGTTCATAGCTCACGTAGGCCACAAATGGCACAGCGTTCGCCATTGTCGGTCATCCAAATCTGTGCGAAGAAGTTTCTTCTAAGCATGACTTCACCGGCGTCTGTGGTGTAATCGTTAGGTCCGTCACCTATCGTGCAGGAGACCCGAGTTCAACCCATGTGCGGATGATCTGCGTTTTCCTGCTAGGAATTGTCTCTCTCAGCCCTGACAGGCAGGTTCGAAGTAACCCGTCTCTAAAATGACCTTACGCATTGCGAGGGATATGAAAACCCTGGTAATCAATCAAACCAAACCTAGCAGCAAACCTAGACGTAGATGCTCCTGAGCACGTGGGATCGAACTCGGGTCTTCCGCATGATGGGCGAAGAGCCTAACCACAGACGCAGGTAATATTTGTTTTAGTTTTGAGAAAATGACGAAAACTTTTAATCTGGGACCATATGGACCCTATTTGTCCAACCTTTTCAGTAATATTTAAAAAATAGAACTCACCGCTATAGTTTGGGCATTCTGGGGAACTTGCAGTATGACAAAAAGGCTATATTTAGTCTCGTGGGCGAGAAATATCAAAATGCCCAAAATATAGTTCTAAGATTGTAGCGTTATATCAATATACCATAAACCTAAGAGTCTATTTGTGATGTCGGTCGACAACATAGATAAATCTTCACTTCACAATTATTTTATTGAGTAGCGTGTACGGAGAGAGAGGGAGAGAGAGAAAGAGAGAAAGAGGGAGAGATGAGAGGAGGAGAGAGAAGATGGGAGGGAGGAGAGAGTTGGAAGGAAGAGAGAGAGAGAGAGAGAGAAAGAGGGAGGGAGGAGAGGGGAGGAGAGAGAGTGGGAGGGAGGAGAGAGTGGGAAGGAAGAGAGAGAGAGAGTGACTGTGTGTGTGTGTGTGTATGTGTGTGTGTGTGTGTGTGTGTGTGTATGTGTGTGTGTGTATGTGTGTGTGTGTGTGTGTGTGTGAGAGAGAGAGAGAGAAAGAGAGAGAGATGTTCAGGTTGTGGGTGTGCACATTAAACTGCACAACAGGTTTGCAGCGGAATAAGCAATGGCCAAAAGTACCGCAGTATCATCCTTCAATCTACATTAATCCACATCCAATTTTTTAAGAATATTTTTCATGAACAAAACACTGAATGAGTGCTCACTGAATGGAGATGGTAATTTAAACATGCACACTGAATGGCACTTTAGTTATCATGTATAATCCATCAGTGGGATACATTATGTATTATGCTAACTTTTATGCAATGGTTTGAGTATGTTGAGTCTTTTAGCACTTTACATGCTCCCCACGCAAGATACTTTTTTGTGCAAGTTGAGACTAGTTTATCGATACGAACCACTTTATAGTTATTGTGTGATGTTGTGCATTTCTAGGATATTCTATGGATGAAGTCTCTATCCTATTGTTTATCGTATTGTTGTCATTCTGATCTTCAACGGAATTGGTCCTATAAGAATGTTTTTGTATTCATGCGTCAGTGAGTGTGTACATGCGTCAAAATTGAACGTTAAAAAGGGAGTTATCATTGAGGATTCATTGCGATTCGAGGATGTGCTGAGCATCTGGTCAAATTTCTCAACAATGTATGTCAATGAAATCATCATCATCATTATCGGCTGATCCCTCGGTGGGTCGTTGCATCCTGAACTTTCCTGCGGGGCAGCACTCGATCCTCCGTCAGTCTGCCTGCCTCTGCTGTTGTTGTTCTTAGGCAGTCTTCCATGCCCTGTTCCAATCTTTTTCTTGGACTTCCTCTTCCCCTCCTGCCTTCAACATTTACTCTAAGATGTGTTTCCCAATCCTGTCATGGAGCTTGATGTGATAAAAGCACGCAAGCTTTAACATTTTATTGTTTTGCATTAGGGTTGTGGACTAAATGCCAAATATTGCCAGCAGGCCGCTTCTTCTGTCTTCGATTTCTTTCTCCAGGGTCTTCTCAATCAAATACTTAAAAAACAAACAACGAATATGCCAGAGAATGATATGTTTTGGACTGACATCCTCCATAAGCAAATATATTTTGTATCCCTATTGGGCCTTCGGGCAGAGAAAAAGTTGCAAGGAGGGCGGACTCAGACGTATTATTGGGTCAGCGAAGTCCCAAGCCGATGCATAGGGCAGAGGTTCCAATGACTGGTCTTGGCTAAATTTAATTAACACTCTTCTCAGCTTTCATATATCACCTATAAAGAGGACCTCGGACAATCAGCATGCCATAGTTTATTTCTAAGACTCGCTAATCTTTATTCATTCATCTGCTCCGGTCTACACCAGTGCAAGATCTTATCGTAAGAAAGTAATGCCTTAATACAAAGTGTACATTAAACACATCTCATTACCGACGTTTGTGGTTCAAAGGTTAGGTCCTTCGTTTATCGAGCAGATCACCAAAATTCGATCCACTTGCAGACGAACTACTTGTTTCGATGGGATTCGCCCTTCTCAGCCCGGGTTGGCCCTGACAGTCAGGATCGACGAAACCCGTCTCTTAAATGACGTTACAGCGTTACAAAGGATGTAAAACTGGAAACCAAACCACGCCAAAGAATATCATTGCGTCATTCTGTCCAGAGGTGAAGGTTAATAACCGAGGAGTAGTCTTTAGCACGTCTGTTCTGCTTCTCTTCCTAAGACACGGAGTAAAATTAACATTCACGTCACACCATTGTGCCATGACTTTCATTGTTCAAAATCTTCTGCAATAATGAATACAGTTTTCATTTTATGAAAAGAGCCACGTCCAAGTACCCAGTTTGTTTCTGTCATCAAGCAGATTCTTGTACCGAGGAATGTGAAACTAAGGTTTTTGTGATGACGTGTCATAACCCGCAGAGGAAAAAGTATTAAATTCTGTGGAACAGCCCAATCAGTGGGATGCTTTCAAATGTCTCAAACCTGAACTGAGATAATTTGCTTAAAATATAGGCTCATTCAGAGAAGGTAAGGAAAGTGGGACTGAAGTAGAGATAAGGAAAATGTCAGATTTATATCAAAGGAAGAAAACAAAAAGATAGTAGTCCGATAGATGGATAGATAGATAGATAGATAAATAAATAGATAGAGGGATGGATATACATGTATATATATAGAGAGAGATAGATAGATAGATGGATATATATATATATATAGATAGATAGATAGATAGATGGATAGATAGATAGATAAACAGATAGATAAGTGAATAGATAGATAGAGCTCTTGGGAACTCTGGTTACTAGCTTTACGTCCCCCGCAACACAGTACGGTCATTTAAGATATGGGCTACTTCGACCCTGGCTGTCAGTGCCAACTCAGGCTGAGAGTGGAAAAATCCCAGCAGAAAAAAGCGCAGATCGTCCACGGCTGGGATCGAACTCGATTCTTCCGCATGATAGGCGAAAAAGCTAACGATTATACCACAGCACCGATGTTAGATAAATAGATAGATATATAAATAGATAGATAGATAGGTAGATAGATAGATAGATAGATAAATAAATAGATAGATAGATAGATAGATGGATAGATAGATAGATAGACAGATAAAATAATAAGACAAAACTAATTTCCTCTTTGACGTGAAAAGAACAAACAAAAGCCGATAGCACAATAAGAACGATCTTAGTCCTCAGACAATATAACGTAACCTGTGTGTATTATTCAACCGCTAGCTCCGTGCCTAATGGTTTCCTGCCAGGAGTGTGTCCATGACAGGGTCACGATTGGCGTCATTAGTTACAGTTGCCAATAGTGAGGACCAGACGAGCGTCTGTGGTGTGGTGGTTGTGCCTATCACACAGGGAATGGAAGTTCGAGTCCCGCTCGGGAAGTTTACAGTTGAGTGTTCCTTGTCTTCCCGCGGGATGTAGTGTCCCTATCCACACAGGTTTCCCTTGACAGTGTCAATTTCTTATATGTATTTAAAGGGGTGTAAAACTAAAAATCACCACCACCAACAAAAAGAAAAACTGATTTTGAAAGCGACTGGAATCGGATATCTGAGAACAGGGGAAAAAAGGAAGCATTTGTTTGAGATCAATAATTGTCGTGGTATGTCACGATAGGACAAAAATACCGCAATATATATATGTATACATAATATATTCCTTGATGTGGGGCATCATGAGGTCATTCTGACCGATACGGCATCGTCTGCGTGAAAAACTGGATGATACAGGCAAGTCCAGCAGCACGCATTTACTTGGAGCCTCCGAGGTCAAGCTTAGGTCAGTGTTAGAGATAAGATGTTCCGTGTAAATTAAGTTCTACTAGGTCAAGACATCTGTGTGTTTTACTATGGCTCTTTGGAGATAGACTGCTAACAAGTGTTAGACATAGACTCGAGTACGTGAAGGTAGATGGAGTTATTATTTATGGAGTACCATCTTTCTAAACTGTTTTAGCCAGTTGTTAGTTTAAAGTTGTTTATCTATCGAGTAAATGTGGATACGGATTAAATGTAAAGATAAAATTTTGTGCTACGATGAAGGTACGTGTGTAAGCGCTAGAATTTTTACGTGCAAATATTTTTCACACGTGCCAGCATCAGTGATTTTCATTCTCTCATAATAATATTATAGTTATTTTTTACACGATAGAGAGGACAAAACCTAAACTAAGTACACGCAAGGACAGATTATACCATCTGCGGAGAAATCGAAGACCAACTCCCCAGCACTATGATGGGTCAGATATCCCTGAGCATTGTGGACTATGTGGTCACGATCGTTATGATTCTCATCCCACTGGGCATCGGAGTTCTCTTCGCCATCAAGGACGCCAAGAAAGCCACCAGAGACGAATACCTGCTTGGAGGGAGGCAGATGTCCATGTTTCCGGTCACTCTATCACTTTTTGTCACATTTCAGGTGAGGGCATGTCAGAGCGAAATCGTCTTCGTTAACCTATATATGATATATATATATGAGCCTGGCCTGCATCTGACAAAACACGTCAGTGGACGCTCCGCCTAAAGGTGATAAAAGAAGAGTAACCTGATTTTATGACGCAATATTTTGATAAGGAGAAGCTTTAGAAAGCTCGAGCCAAGTAACACGTATCGACTCATCATCAAGTTTTATATCTTGACTTATAAAGTTGCAATGTGGCCACCACCAGCAGCACGGGCAGCGCCATGCGAGAGAATTCATCCCTACTATATAGACATCTCCGTGAGTTTCTCGAAATTGAACTGATGATCTCCGTGCTCATTCTAAGACAGGAAATTTAACTTTGTTATGAGCACGATACTTGTGACTTAGCTTGAAGTGTCTATTGGTTTTCCTTATCAAGCCATTGGGTAATAAAATCGGGTCATCCTTCTTGAATTACCCTGTATAAAGCTCTGCCATTGGTACTCATTTGCTAGCCTATGATCTGATTTTGTTGTTAGGCAGCTGAAGGACAGGATCACGTGACTGACATCAAGGAATGATTTATCAGGTTGTATAATGTGTACTTACCTTCCTCTCCAGCAGGAGAGCTGCGGTGAAATAGCTGATGGTCCCACCTCCGTGATGACTGAAAAGTTTTTCGAGTACATAGTACTCTTTATTGTCAGTATATCATCATAGGAAATGCAGCCCCCCAAAAACAAACAAACAACCCCTAACAACACCAACAACAAAAAGCAAAACAAAAACCCAACAACAACAACAAAAATCCACAATAGAAAATTTAAGAACAACAACAATAGCAACAACGACAACACAACAACAACAACAACAACGAAAAAACACAAAGCAGACAAACACTATCGACGTAAAATCCTATTTGCATGACGCATCCCCATGGTAAAATTCTGTTGAGCAAAATCATGTTGTTAGACTTAAATGCTGGCAGAGTGACCCCCCCCCCCCTCATTCTTTCCCCGTAAGAACATTAGTATTCAACTGGATTCAGTTTAACCTGCTCAAACGACCACCTGCATAAGACGACCACCTGCACAATCATTCTTTTCTATTGACTCCTAAATCAATTGTTTTCTAATACCCCTCTCTAAGACGGCCACCTGTCTAAAACAAACACCTTTCTTCTCGACATTGAGCGGTCATCCTAGACAAGTTTAACTCTACATGTAGTCTTTGTCTTGTGCTCGTTCCAGTCTGCTATTTCCGTGATGGGCGTTCCCAGCGACATCTACAACTATGGCGTCATGTTCATCCTCGTCTACGCAGGCTTCAGCCTTAGCTACGTGATTGGCTACTTCACCACTGTGCCCCTCCTTTTCTCCCTCCATCTGACCAGCGTGTATGAATATCTGGAGATGAGGTTTGACTCCAAGACCATACGACTGCTCAGCACAGCCATAGGGATGATACAGACCACCTGCTATATGGCCATTGTCCAGCTCACACCCGCCTTAGCACTGCAGGTCAGTTAGTAGCGACATTGCTCGAAATTTTGCCGCTTTAATAGAAATATTACTATTCTGATGTTTTTTTGTTGGGGCTTTACGGGCTGTTTCTACTCCCCCTGTCAGAGCCAACCCGGGCTGAAAGGAACACAATTTACCATCACAGAGAAGGAGATGCTTGTTCAATGTGTGAATCGAACTGCCATCCTCTGGGTGATAGGCAAAGAATCTATACATTACACAAAATAGACACCGGTGTAGTGATGGCCTCTGGGTCAGATGGAATGGTGTTTTAGAGGTGGACGGAAAATTGGGAACGGAAAGCTGAGCCAGTCTTTACTTGAGGGAACGACGCGTTTTAAAAAGAAAAAGGATTCCACCTTGAATACACTTTATGGTGCGATGTATCGTTACAACACATTCTTGGCCAGTAGGCCTCTCAGTAAACACTTCTCCGTCACATTAGTTTATAACGTGGCCGACTAAAAATTGTTTCTGTTAGAGGTGAATTGAGTCTATTTGCTTGTAAAATCGATAGAAACAAATCTTTAAAGCTGGACGTACCAAACGGATTCGTGCACTGACAACATTTTGAGGACCATTTGTTTTGTCATTTTTTGTGTGGCTATCCCACTCTTGGTAGAGTTGTAGAAGCCAAAAGCGAACTCTTTTACGATATCATAAAATCGATGAGTACGAATTCACCAAAGTGCCTTAGTTTTCTAGCCCAAAGGATGCGGGGAATCGACGTGTCGATGACGTAACAAGAGTAAATGGCTGAGGGTTTTTTACTACGGTTTGAGCAGCTGTCTAATCAGATGCCCGAGGTAATTAGGATTGAATTAGGATTGGTGAGTCTGATCTCTGTGTTTTTCTTATAACCAAACAACCACGCAATTGCAAGTAATTAGCAATGCAGATCGAAAAGAGTAAGACCTCCTGCCCCCCCCCGCCAGCCCTCCCACCCCCAAACCCCCCACAAAAAAAAAAAAAAAGAAAAGAAAAGAAAAGAAGAAGAAGAAGAACTGGAAGACAGAAAGAACGATAGAAAGAAAAGAAACAATAGCAACCACAAGAAGCAAGCAAACGAAAAAAAACCTCCACCAAAGAAAGCGAACAGACAAAAAGAAAGCCAAAACAAAACACAAAACAAACAACAAGAGCCCCGCCCCCAACAAACCAAAATCCAAAACAAAACAATACAACCAAACTAAGCCGCGGCCTTCCTCTCTGCACCATTGGATAAAACAGCCAAAGAAGCTGGTGCCCAGTGGTCGAGTGGTTTGTGAACTCTGGTTCGCATGAAATGTCTAGCAACGTTGGATGTTGCCAACATCGGGATTGGTGAACACTGCGGTGCGTCCTTGAGCAAGTTACCTCAATCCTAGCTCACCCGGGCGCTGCACAGTAGCGACCAATAATGGCGTCGGTATGGTTGTCAGTGAATGACGCGTTTCCGTTTTTCTCCTTACGTTTGTATCGTTCGATTCATTTGATGTATGCATGTACATGTACACGCCATTGCACTCCAAATCTCCCCAATGGGATTAATAAAGTATAATTTTTCAAAAAAAGAAAACTTCTTAAATCTATTTTCCTCCTCTCTCCTCCCCCGTTCCCCAAGGCTGCTGCTGGCATCCCCCTGTGGATGTCAGTCGCCATCATAGGCGTCATCGGTACAATCTACACCGCCATCGGGGGCATCAAGAGTGTCATCTGGACAGACGCTTTCCAGTGCGCCATCATGCTCGTGGGAGTGGTCAGCATCATTGTTAAAGGTTGGGACTGTCCAAATCATTGTTTGGTTGGGTTTGAAGTTTCATAAACTCTAAAGCGGCCCATACACGTTCGTTCCAACGGACTCAATCCCGATCTCGGTCCTGGCCTCGAGTCTGGACCGAGGTT
>JAUKPP010255950.1:0-12246 GCA_032273245.1 Phyllaplysia taylori
CCCCCCCCCCCCCCCCCCCCCCCACCAAAACCTCGCTTCTCATTACACTTTCTGCCCTCGAGCCAAGACGCGCAAAACGAGGCCATTATCGGGAATTCCCACATAAACAAAGGCGGTACTGCGTGTCGTATGCTCTGAGGGGAAATCCGAGTCCTCTTCAGATTCTGTCGTGAATGTTCTAGTTTCGGACACGCCCCTCTGCCTCTCGCCGGCCCCTCTTCATTCTCGTGTGATAAGCAAAACCATTCTCTATGAACTTTGTGACCATCTTTATAACAGAGTTTAATCATACATTTTCTTTTGATATGTTGGTCCGATAGATAGATTAGATAGAAGATGATGTGGATGTTGCATCATGTAAAAGTTACGTAGGCTTATGAGTA
Source organism: Phyllaplysia taylori (assembly GCA_032273245.1). Lineage (NCBI taxonomy): Eukaryota > Metazoa > Mollusca > Gastropoda > Aplysiida > Aplysiidae > Phyllaplysia > Phyllaplysia taylori. The sequence goes on from JAUKPP010255950.1 coordinate 384, forward strand.
TGATTGCTAAATTACTATTACCAGTACGCAACTATTAATACTATCAATATTATCATTAGATATTAGATGTCAGAGGAATAAAATTGGTGACAATCTCTTCAGAAATAAAAGTTGTTAAAGGTTGTAGCCTACTTGTGCGGGAAAGACAACCTACTTTCTTTTTCTACATTTCATTATGTGTATAATGCCTAGGCTACCCCCCAGGCCCCAGGAGTAAACAAAGAAAAATAAATTAAAAAATTAATTATACACTCAGATGTAGTTTTTTCCCCACTGTTCTGTAGTTTTATTTCTGTATAAATAAAAATTCTTTAAGTTTAAAATTGGAGCGAAATATAGGTCAAGCCTAATTGTGCGATCTTAAGCAGCACTGGTTTTAAGTCTTTTTTTTTGTTTTACCACTGTTTAATTAGTTAATTCATTCATCAATTTTTCCTGACTATAGAGGTTACTGGTGGAATGTTATAATAATAGGGACTGACCATTCTTTAAAAACAATATAGGCTACTGTGAAAAAAGTGTTCCCCCGTAGGCTATCAATGAAAAATTCACAGGTCTAATAGTTGCGCTTGATCCCCCTCCCCCCCCCCCCCCCATCCCACATACACACACACTCTCCATATTTGTTTCAGTGAAAGGTCTACTCTCTTATTAACTCTTAGCATTTGCTTCTATTCCTCAGGCTCAGAAATCTTTGCCAACATGCCACCACTCTACAACAGTCGCTACCATCTCAAGGGTTTCTCTTCAAGCTTTGAGACCATGATGATTCCCCACCAAACCACCACAATGGAGAAATCATTCTTTTCCCCCAGCCATAGTGACTCAAAATCTGTCATGATGGTGCCACAAGGTAGCGAAGTGATCATGCCTACTGCAGCAGCTGCTGAAAGTTGCAGCATGGCAGCAGAGGCAATAGAGATATCAGCAGAGGGTGGGGATATCCAGGGAAGGATTTCATCAATGCTGGCTCAACTGCCACAGCGAGAATCCACCCAGGCCTCAACAGGTAAAGGAGCGAGGCCCAAGACATCCCACCGAGTCATGTGGTCCCCGCAACTTGTCTCCACCAACAGCCCAGATGTGTTATCAGAGTACAAAAAACAACTTATGAGCGTGCGTTGCGAAGCGACATTTTTCAATTCCTCTGCAGTGAAGGCAGTAAGGCACATGCTTCCCGACACAGCAAGTGATTCAGAGGAACTCCTACAGCTGGCCACAAGACTACACAAATTGGAGAAACACAAACTTCCTAAAGCAAGTGACTTGTTGAGCATCTTAATCGACTGTGACTTTGAGGTGGAGAAAATTGTGTCCAGATTCCTCAATGTTAGGGATGACGGACATGAAACTCAAAGCAATGAAGGACACTCAGAAGAAAAATCCAGTGACAAGTCTGACTCTGATTCAAGGCCTGGTACCGATAACTCATATGTTAAAGAATCAGATGGATCTTTGGATCAACCAGAGGATGGAGAGCAGAGAGACACCACTGATGAACCTGTTCCTCCTCCACCTGCAGGCAGCACACAAAACCTTGATGAAGAGGACGAGGGAACCCCTGCAGCTGCACGAGTTGATGAGCAGGAGAAAATGACGCCCCATAAAGATTTGACAGAAGAACAGAAGCTTTCCTGTATTGCCCGGGTGGTGAAGCGTGAACATGAACTTTTGGTCAGCTCATCAAAATGTGTCTCTTGTAAAGTAAGACCCAGGGAAGTCACTTTTTTGCCCTGCGGCCACTTTTCTCTCTGTGCTACATGTTCTGATCAAATGTACATCTGTCCAATATGCCAAAAAGAAGCATTGGCAGAAATAAGAACCTTTCTCGGGTAATAATTTGAAGTTTTTAAAGCATGCTTCACAAGAACTTGTATCAAGGCCAACGCAACAAAAGCCTTTAGAGAATAAAAACTGAGCTGATGTCCATTTGTACTGCAGGAAAAAACCAAGGAGATTATAAAACTCATTAGTGCCTTTTTGTTTATGGAAATTGCCTTAAAAAAGCTCAGGATTGTACATGCAGTCATATGTGTGTGTGTGTGTGTGTTTGTGTGTGTGTGTGTGTGTGTGTGTGTGTGTGTTTACAAGCCTTGTGCACGTTTTTAGAGTAAACGTAATTGTTTGGGTGTATCACAATTATTAATATGCACATAATTATAATATGTGTAAAAGATGAATGGTGTGTGGTTGTGTGTGTGTGTGTTTGTAAATATGTGTGTGTGTGTGTGAGAAGAAATTGATGTGTGTTGTGCATGGGCTGTTTGTGTGTGGGAGAGAAAGAATGAGGAGAGAGAGAGAGAGAGAGAGAGAGAGAGAGAGAGAGAGAAGCAATGAGACAGATTAATACATGTAGCACTGTTTTGTGACTTGGCAGCTGTATCATTATTTCAATATTCCTGTTTTTGTCATTGTCTTACCGCCCATTATACGTCATGTAGCATTAACTTTACTGTATTCCACGAAAAAAGTTTATCTCATCTTTCTATGGATGTTCTTTAGCATCTTTGTAAATAATGTACATAAAAGAGTCTACGAACCAACAAGTTTTATCATTTACAAAAATTCTTCACACTAATATTGACCAAACTGACATTATGCCAATCAGCAGCTACTATGAATACACTATGATTTCAAAATGTATACCAATACTATATGTGTGTATATTCATACATTCTCATACCTGATGCACAAAACCTCCACCCATTTTCCTCCCAACACTAATCATGTACACAGTCACAGAAACGTAAAACCCATAGATTGCTTCAGGTCTTAAAGAGCAAACCGTGTGTGTGTATGTGTGTGTGTGTGTGTGTGTGTCTGTCTGTCTGCGTGTGTCTCTGTGTGTGTGTTTGCCATCTCTAAATCAATAATAATGTCAAAAGCCCCTGGTGCATTTTAGATGAATTTTTGTGAAATAGACCTCTAAATAAGAACTAGGCTACAAACATAAAATGAACATGTATATGTATGTACTATTCTATGCATCCCAAGTTTGATACAGGTATCAACAAACTAAGATAATGCATAGGCCAATGTAAACAAAATCAATCTTCTAGTACATGTATTGTACTAGTGCTAGTGGAGTTGACTGGTCGTACCTTGCATCAAGGGGCTAAAAAATGATTTCTTAATGAAATCCAAGTATTCAATGCTCTAGGAACTTAATTTGCAATGTGCTTGTACAGGATTCCTAATAATGAGTTGAAAGGGTTGTTTAGTGAATACATGCAATTTGGACTTTGTCTTGCAAACTAAATGATCATAAATAAGAATAAACATCATTTATATTATTCATGATGCAGGTTTACAAAATGTACTTTCAAATTTGATGGAGCCGTTGCAATATGTATGTATTCATTATGGACTCATGAATGTGCCATGCAAATAATCATATGATTATGTTTTCATTATGATGAATGAATTTGAACATACATGTAGGCCTACTTCTTTTCAAATGGGCTATTCTGATGCATATGGTGCTTTTCTATTGAAGTTTCAAATTTTAGAGTTTATAAAAGAAACGACAGTGATAAAATACAAGTACAAATAAAATTCAATTAATGAAACACCAAGAAATTGTCTATCTTTTCTTGTTATATAAATGTTTTTGTTGTGTCAAATATTGTATAACAAATTGTTAAAGACATTTTTGGTTGATTAATATGGTACATTATATGAAAAACTGTAAGGTCATCATTTTAATGCCAGTCCCCGATAGAGAAGCATGAAAACTGAAAATGATTCAGAATAATCCAGGATTCAAACCCTAGACTTCTTGACATAAATGGCGCCTTTATCCAAGAGCGCTGTTAGTTTTTCCTAGATTTTGCTGAACAGATGGATATATCACTGTCCTGCAACTTTTGTCATTATTAAAGGATGCTTTATTGTTTAGTTGATTATCGGCCTAGCGTCTCTTGCAACACTATGAGTGTATGGTCATTTATTAAGAAATGGGCAACTTCAACCTTGCCTGTCAGAGCCAACCCAGGCTGAGAGTGACACTGTTCATTCAGCAGAATAATAGAGAAACACTCCATGAAATAAACTCCCCCACATGGGGCTTGAAATCATGTACATGTAATCAGTATGGAAGGCAAAGAGCCTAACCATTACACCACAGATGGCTGTGTCTGCTCATGATCTCATACTTTCAAGATACATTATGAAGGTCTAAACCACTAGGCCAGCCTGGATGTGGTTGGCCACAAAAAAAAAAAAAATTAATAGCAAAGACTATATCATAGGCCTACTCTTTAACATTTTTAACTGCACACTTTCCTGTTGATTTAAAAGTGAAATGAACAAATATCAGATAAGAATATGTTCAATTCACAAGGAAGTATTCACATGACCAACATTTAGTTTAGGTGACTGGTTGGTTGTATTAGGTTTAATACCTTTGGCAGCACTATAAGGTCACTTAAAAAGTGGAACCTCTGAATTTAACGTCCATCACCGATGGGGGGATTGGAGCAACTGAAATTCACTAAAATCCTGGCAAATCCCCAAGGATTTGAACTGAGCCAGGACCTCAGTCTTTTTAGGTGGGCACTGTACTGCTCAGCCACAGATGCCTCAGAGTTTGGGAGTTATTTTCAAAGCAAATTGAAGACTAGTTTTTGGTTGTACACTTGTAAAATGTGTGAAGTTTAAAATGTTTAAGGAATTTATTGCTCGAGTTGTGGTTGAAGAACAGGATTTATTCTACGAGTGAAATTGGTAAGTTGTAATCACAAGTTTTAATGATCTGCAACACTGTAAGGTCATTTAAGAGATGGGCTACTTCGACCCTGCCTGTCAGGGCCAATCTGGGCTGAGAGAGAAAAAATCCCAGCAGAAAAAATCCAGATCGTCCACGTTCAGGATCGAACTCATGTCTTCCGCATGACAAGCAAAGAGCCTAACCATTACACTACAACCCCCAATACAGTGATGCGTTTTTACAAAAAAATAGATCAAAAGTTTTACGTCATTTTCTCAATACAATAAAAACAAAAATGAGATTAGCAATTAGGTTATGAGCGTAGCAACATTATGGTCATCACATATCAGTTCAAAAGCAATTATGAAAAGTTTTTTTTATTATCTTAATGGACTGACTATAACATGAAATCATTTAAAAGAAACACATAAAAATAACAAAGTAATTTTTGCACGCTTCAGTAACTTGCTACATGAGGAAAAGAAGAGTACATGCACTATATTATTTTAAAATAAAAGTTAAGGTTAATTGTGCATGTATTATATACTTGGCAAAAATGAAAGTGTGCGTCAATGTTCAGTGTCAGCTTGTATAATCATGAAATGGCCCATCACTTCAAAATTTTGCATAAAATGTACTCTATCCATTGGGGAACAGTGGCGAAGTCAATATTCTACCCAAACACACAATGATGAGAGGTAAAACTCACGAGAGTGTCATTACCCCTCCTATCTAAAAATACCATTACCTTTTTTGTATGGGGAGCACTGCTTGGCTGTGTCGACACGCTGATCTCAGTAAGACATTGCATTAGCTGTTTGAGGGACAAGGAGTGAGGGACTGGGTCGTGGAGTGATGTTCTTTTCTTTTTGTAAGGTCTGTGACAGCTGATAGTGGTTGGAGGGTGTACTCCGCAGTCCTCAAAACCGACATTCCAGTTCTTTACAAAAATACTCAATCGATGACTAATCAGGTGTTCTTATTGCAAGTCTGCAAGGCATCAAACCAATTCCAAGTCCCCTTTCAGGAACTTTCTGGTCCCCTACATGTCTCAAACCAAGAATGTGTTTTGCAGTCCATAACACATTGAGAGAACCATTTGTTAACAGGAAAGGCGGGTAGGCCTATTTGGTTATACACAGGGATTTGAAACACGTGCACACCAATTTATGGTTAATCTTACGTGGAACCAGTTGGTGTAATACGTGTTTGGAGTCTCATGATTGTGTTTCTAGGCTTATTTAAACGATCTGAAAAGATGGAGACTTGTACACCTGCCATAAGAATAGCAAAGACCAAATGGCGCTGTTTTTGGTCCAGTCTTAGCATGAATAATTTTTTTCCAAAATGACTCGGAACCTTTTATTTTTCTTTAACGATCTGAATGAAAATTGGTGTGGAGCAATACTACATGTGAAATTTACTATTTTGAGCGTTCATTTTACTTACAGTGGTCTAATGATTTCTTTATAATTGAGCTATCTGCCCTTTAATTAGGAAATTCAAGCCATAACCCAACGCGAAACTTGAAAATACATGTAGTCACATCTAAGATCTTGCTGTGTATGACATTTCATGTGATTTTGTTGAAAATCAAGGCCTTTGTGACATGACAAAGTATGCACACTTTTTTTTTTTACCAAGTATGTTATCTTTTTATTCGTAAAGGAGACTTTAACTCAACTAAAATGGTTCCTACGGAGAATAAATATTGAATAAGAAAGACATCAAAACACTTTGAAAAATCATTTTTATTTATTCATTTTAACTCCAAGCATCTTTAGCAATCTGAACTAATCTTTGCACCTTGTCTGAAGATGTTATGCTTGCTGCGTACTCTTCTCCCTCCTTCGAACCCATATTCAGCTTTGACTTTTGAAATTTCATCGCTGAAGGGAACTTGCTTCTTGCTGAGCCATGGAATTCCTTTGCACCACTAGCGAGGACATCTCTAAGGTTGCTTTCAGTTATACCTCCACCTGAAAGAAAAGTATATGATGTTTGTTTGTTTGATTATGGTTTAATGGCACTACCAACCGAGACTACAGCGGAGTAGTCGGCTTAAGATGACCTCGGATAAGGGGACATACTGGTTAACCTGAGCATTTGTCAAAGTCTTGACCACATCCCCTGTTTCTTTGTATTGAAACCTGACTTAAAGTGACTTGCATCGTTGGATAAGATGACGAAATATCTTTCCTCTGATGTAGGAGTAAACCTTGACCTCTAGAGCAGGGAGAGGGGAGGTTATATATCCATTATTTCCTCTGATTTCGAATAAGGTGACACTTGCTTAATGTGACCAAATTTTTGTGTCCCCTGCGATGTCACTTTAAGTGGACTCCACTGTATAAAGTCATTTTAGCACCAGGAAATAGATTCTCAAGGACAATAGTAATGCATAGAGAGAAATAGAAGGAGCAGACCACACCAGAACGCCTGCCAGCCACCCATTTGGTTTTGGTTACCAGTTTTACGTCCCCTGAAACACTGTAAGGTCATTTAAGAGACGGGCTACTTCGACCCTGCCTGTCAGGGCCAACCCGGGCTGAGAGGGAAAATGTCCCAGCAGAAAAAAACCCAGATCGTCAGCAATCGGGGATCGAACCGGGGTCTTCCGCATGCAAGGCGAAGAGCCTAACCATTACACCACAGCACCGGTCAGCCACCCATAATTCTAATTATGTAGTAGGAACTCTATGAAGTATGACGGATGACAGATGATAAAAATATCATGGAGTCAGCTCTTTTATAAAAAAAAAAATTGTGTCCACTTAATGAATCATGCATTGAAAAATTTTTTGCTTACTGTCAAACAGAAATGTTTTGTTTGATTTAAAGTTTAAAAAGAAAAAAATGGAAAGGCTCTGGAATTTACAACTGTCCTAGTAATATTGCCCTTTCCCATTCCATGTTTTCATTTACCTCTGCCAGTCATACTTCCACAATATCCCTAAAAACAAACTCAACAAGAACAACAAACAGAAAAACAAGCATACAAAATCCACATAAAACTGAATAACCATGAGACATAGAAAGAGTCCTCAAGACAGAAGGGCAGAGTTAAACCGTTTTTCTGTAACTTTGTCCTCCCACATACACCCTAAATATGACTCAGCCCTTTGCGAAATCACAACTCTTCACGTTTTTCAGTACAAAGGTAAGATAGAGGTATGAAAAAGTGAAAATAGAAGAAAAAGAAAAAAAAACTGCCTTAATTCTATATAACATATGCTCAATCCCTGGGTGAAAACAATTTGATTGACAACTCATTGCTATACTCACCAGGCATGATAATCACTCTATCCTTGGTCTGCAAATTGAAGAAAATATGAAATCATCATTAGTATAAATTGAGACAAGTTTACATTTTCTCGGGTAAAGATCAGTCACCAATACGATAGCCCTCTTAACAGCCACGACTACCCACACAATAATTCTAGATTTATAGTAGGTTTACCGATTCACTGATGTATGACAACAGCATGTATATCTAAGAGTAAGAGAGGCTAAAAGCTCTTCTCATGAACATGTTTATATACCCACATGGCAAGGGAGACAACTACAGTTTCAGTTTTTACCTTATCTGACAAATGGCTGAGCTTCAGTGGCATGCGTCTTTGCTTGTGTATCTCACACTCACACTATTATCTAATTTATGCTCAAGAGACGAAAATTGGATACAATCATGGAGGGAAGATGTTAAGGTCCAACAACATTATGATCATTTATGGCAGGAGGGTAAAAAGAGACTGTGCAAGCATATTGCTCTTTTGATAATTCCCGTAATAGAATAAAAATTTATATATATTATAAGAATGATTTCATTATGAACATGGTGTCTTAAACTTTGATAAATGTACCATGGTACTTCTTAATGTTGTATTCATTACTATTGTGAACTTGGGATGGATATGAATTCTTTGAAAAACTGAATGCCTCGATACATCACATTGTTGGGTTTAATACGCTCAACAAAGTTGTCATGTGATATTATATATGTGAATTCCATTGCACCCTGCAAAAACAGGTATTATACAGTAAAAAAACAACCCAAACAACTTGACGTGATAGAACAAAAGGGATATTTTTTTCTTCCTATTTCAGTGGCCTCAAATTGCTATAAATGAATTCTCAACTTGAGGCAGCAGAAAAAAGTTAGATTTTAATGAATATTAAATTTTTGATTTTGAGAGTATGTCTCATTCAAAGCATCCATACCTTTGATATCATTTCCTTGATCACATCAATACCTTCGTGGGCTGTACTACAGCCACCACTTGTTAAAATTCGATCAAAGCCAAGTTTTGCAATGTCATCTGCAGCTTTTAAAATATCCTCAGTCATATCGATGGCTGAAAAATTCACAGAGAAAGCATATAGGGCATTAAATCACAAGTGGACTCGTAAGCAATTTTCACAATGAAGTTATTTGTGGTGTTTCAAGGATTTATTTAATACTGATGTCAGGATCCAAAGCAGGTTTTGATACACAATGTTTTTTGAGTTAGACACTACAGTAACAAAACTTGTGCATATTTTTATTTTTCTCTAAATCTTTCTATGAGTATGAATCACGAAAATAAAATTCTGAAATTCTGAAACAACAAACCTGGCGGGCAGATGATATTATGTCTGATATTTTGGGAGGTAAAAAGCAGACTCAGTCTCAACATCAAAAGAGAGTGGAGTATGAGTTCTTCCAAAGTTAGAATTTTCTTAAAGCAAAAAAAAATATAGTTTCGCAACCTATGATAGTAAACATGAAGAGACCGGGACTGAAGCTACGGCCGAACCTGGTCTAGCGACTACCTGTGCAAGACAACCGCCTGTCCAAACGACCACTTCTCACACCTGTCCAATGCGGCCGCGACCGCCCTATTTTACTGACAAACAGCCACAAAAACCTGCCCAAGATGACCACTTGATTTTCTTTTCACTCGATACATTGCCATAATCATGGGCACCTATCGCTTTGGACGAGTGATGAGCCCTTGTCCAAGCCGCCAGTGCCAATTCTTTTCACATATTCTTGTTACAAAGTGTTAGCCCCCCCTACAATTTATACACTCACTGACCAGCACTGAGCAAGGGTAGCGCTTACCCGTGTTGGTCATTGAGTAACAAATTTTCAGCTGTGGATGAGTATGGTAAGTGACCATCTTGGCCCCTCCCATAAATCGCAATGCAGTGTAATTCCTGACCAACACAAAGTGCAAAGCCAGTGATCCCTCTGTTTACCCAGTTGGTTTACATCAGACTTGCCACAGAGGTGTCATTTGTTCATTGAGTGGCAACAGCACATCAAATTTCTTTGGTTGTCTTGGAGAGGTTTGACTGTATTTATCATGCAAAAATTTGACTGTATTTATCATGCAAAAAATTTACATAGCAAACTATTGGCAATCTACTTAAGGAAACAGGAAAGTCTCTACAAATAAGCAAAAGTCAAAGAGGGAATAGTAGCCATGTTGATGCTGCTTAATTATAAACCCAAACCAAACTGATGCAATCCAGACCTTGATGTAGACTGCGCTTGACTTGAAAGTTGTCATGGGCAAAGGTGGTCTACAGTGTACCGGCGTCTGCAGTGTAATGGTTAGGGTCTTCGCCTATCACACGGAAGACGCTAGTTCAATTCCAAGTGCAGACAATCTGCATTTTCCTACAGGGATTCGTTCCTCTCAGCCCGGGTTGGCCTTAATTGGCATGGTCGAAGTTTGGAATGAGAGGAGCTAAAATGCAGATTTCATTCACAATATGCTGTGCAACAGAAATTTCCATTTTTCTTTGCATTGTTCATGTCATTTACTTAATTGTATCTTCAAAAAGTCCTCCACCCCTTCCCCCTCCCATCCAACCCTGACCTCTTTGATACTTCCCATTTGCATTGCTTTTGAATGTATACCAAACCCTGGATATGAGTATGAGCGACTAATTCCTTAATTCAATCAGGTTAAACAATTCAACACTGCAGAGATAACAAATAGTCGAGGTATGCAGATTCTCATAGGTAAGGTAATGAAATGGGGGAGAAAACGAAATACAAATTGAAAATATGAATATTACCTCTATGGAAAGTCACTGGTAAGGGCTTTATGAGACCTGAAGACACAAAAATAAAAAGATTAAGTCAGAGCAGATGACAGCAACTTGGAGATATTGTGGTCCCCCACACTGAATGTTGAACAGGTTATTTACTAGGGTCCAGGAAAGAAATTCTACAGCACCTCATACTGAAGGATGAAGAACATATTTGCTAAGGTTTCAGGAGAATTTTTTTTTAGCTTCCAAGGCAGTTCTTGGGAATACGTACAACACCATACTCTTCCTTATTACATTATTCATGTAGTCTATATGGTGTTTTCAGGTTTGATTAAGCAAATGGTTCCTATTTTACCAGTGCCCATGGTATAATGATTAGGCTCTTCCTATCACACAAAGGATGTAAGTTCAAGGCCCATGTGGGGCACTTTGATCGAGTTCGTTTGGGCCTTGACGGGCTGGGTTGAAGTAACCCGTCCCTTAAATGACCTTACACTGTTGCAAGGGATGTTAAGCCAAAAGCCTAACCAAAAATGCTCACATTTACATGTTTCATTATAGTGTAGGCATAATGATTACCACAAATGTTTTCATATAGATTTTTACCTATATATTACCTAGTAACTCTTGGCACCTCTCTGTGTCCACTTCACCATTCCTGTATATTAAAAGAAAAATGTACAACAATTAACAGCTGAGGTGTGCAAAAGCATTAATTTGTTAAAACATTTCTCAGTACAGTACTACAGTAGTCTTTGCCTGAAATCATGCAATACAATGGTACACTCTGCCCAAACAAATGTTTTCGTTATAAGATATTATATTTTTCTTTAATTATAATACAAAGATCGGCTGAAAAGTAATGCTTTCAAGGCCATAAAATCAAAACCTGTGAATGAAACAACACAAAATTTACAGAGTATAACTCAAACCCTTTGTCTACCTCAGTACCAACACACAAAATATGACATGCAGTACAAGAAGTATGGGTTCTTAAGACACACATAATTCTTTCTCTCTCCCTCCAATCCTCCTCCTCTATACCCGACACCCACCCCTTGCCTTCCAATGCTAAACAACAGACTGGTATCCATGTTGGGGGTGGAGGTG